>VSDK01028391.1:206278-214590 GCA_009767595.1 Symbiodinium kawagutii | reverse complement strand
GCAGCTGGCACCTCAGAAGACACTGCTGGCAGCAGCCAACTGATTACCGTTGGTTGTTGGCTATTCATCAACAGATATGGTTGACAATGGTATCACTATATGTATAACTAATGGTGGATGGATAGGTTATTGGGTATTGGTCAACCATTCACCACATATGGTTAGCTCATGCTTGATGATGTTTGATGATCTACCATTTCGCCAAGGTCCTGAAAGCATTGTTTGTTGCAGGGAATCTCTGGCGTCCTCTCTTTGAGTCAAAAAAATGGAAGAGCCAGAGTTTTCCAGATGTTATCAGTGTTAAACCACCCACATGTCACATTTGTTGGTAAACACCCGCTAGGGTTCAACACACCGAGGCCTCCGAGGACCTTCCTACCCTGCTGAGATCAGCAGGGCCGCGGGGCACAGCTGAAGAGAAGGCGCGACAGCTTGGGGCGTCAGGTATCGCTTGGGGCAGGGTTGCTTGCTGTTCACCCTGCCGAGGCTGCATGAGAACTGCATGGTTAGGAACTGCTGGATGCCATCTTCAAAGGTCGTTGCATTGGCTCGAGTCGGAGAGAGGCCTAGTATTTTGCAGCAGTGGCTGCCAGAGGAAAATCATTGGAAATTGCATGTCAGGGTGGAAATGGTACTTCCACTAGCACTTGCTGATGATGGTTAGGTATGGTCAGAAATCTTGCCAGGAACAACCCACAGCATTCACGAATCTTCAAGAGGTTTTCCCACCGCTGTGCCAATACATCAGCCATTTTTCCGTTTTCCGGCAATGGTGGACGAATGGCGGCGTTTGGCACAGCAAGACGAGTCCCTTGGCGGTTGAAGCTGTGGAATTGGGCAAGAGGCTACTTGGGGAGCCTTCTTACTTTGACGGACGAAGAGACAAAGAAAGGATGCATATTTGGGGACGTGTTGGGAAGCAAATTCCAAGCGTGTTTGATATGTCTCACGTTACATTTTTGCACGGACTCCATCCACAGGTCATTCGAACAGAAGCAGCTGGCTTAGGAACAAGCTGGGAAATCCCATGGCCAAGCTTAGCCTTGTCTCGAAGCGACATGTTTTCACTGGGAAAGTGTGCACAGTCCCATTGATTCACAGCCAAGTCCTAAGCGGCATGAGGTACATTACCTACTTGAAGGTCTCTGCCGCGGTGACTCTAGGCGTAGCTTGGTTCAATAGACGTGAGGTGCTGACATTGCGTAGGCGCGCTCCTGCTTGGGAAATGTGGAAAAACAAAGCCTGAGTTTCGCAGGCCCATCCCAGCTGCTCCAGTGCAGGCATTGTCGGCCTTGTTCTCGGGCCTGAATTTGGGACTGATGTGCCTTGATGCAAGCCAGTTGCAACTCTTAGTGAAAGCTTCCTGGCAGCAGATCAGCATGGGACCTGGGACAGTGACTTCAAGGATAAGGGTTTGACTGCGAGCTGTCGCAACAGCAGTCCAACCTAGATCAAGACGGCTTCTTTTGGATAAGAATTGAGGGATGTGCTGGGTTCGCTGAACGCATAGCGCCAATGTTTGATGTCCCTTTTACATGCTTTTAATGCCCTGAAGAAGCCACCGTTTATGTTGCTGCCATGGCATTCAAAAAGTTCAGGGCCCTTTGTGCTTAGGTCGGCACTGTTCCGTCCATTGATATCTCAATCATTGTTCAGTATGTGTCTCTCACACACATGCAGATAGAATATAAATATATGTATATATTTGTTTTATTTATTTACTTTTAAATTATATATACATATATGTGCCTGGGGAGTCGTATGATGATGATGATGATGATGATGATGATGATGATGATGATGATGATGATGATGATGATGATGATGCTGATGATGCTGATGATGATGATGATGATGATGATGATGATGATGATGATGATGATGATGATGCTGATGATGCTGATGATGCTGATGATGCTGATGATGATGATGATGATGATGATGATGATGATGATGCTGATGATGCTGATGCTGATGATGCTGATGATGACGATGATGATGATGATGATGATGATGATGATGATGATGGCGATATTTGTAAGTTATTATGTGTGCATGCGGTTTTGAATTGGTTCTGTCAGGTACACCGCATAAGTAGGGCTGCCTGCGCACCATGTTTGCGGCAGTCCTCCAGTCAGATCCCAAGGCTGCAGAACAGCCCGGTGCTGACAAAGAGGCTCAACAACAAGGAGAGCGGCAGCCAAGTGTGAAATGAATGGGCTGTGTTCAGGCCGCGTTGTGCGAATTGTGATCCAGGACTTTGGGCCAAGCGGATCTATCCAATCCGGAAGGATGGCAATTTGCTGTTGTGCAGCTTGCATGCAAAAAGAATTGAACAAAGCACACCACTGTTATTTTTCTGGAGACACCAGAACTGGAGAAATGGACACTCACTCGCAGCCTCTGGTACAGTAATTACTGGGAAAAGGCCCCCAAATCTTCATGTTTTCTCGAGAACGACCCGGACATGTTTCTTCCATGGTCGGTTTTTCTGAAGGATGCCAGATCATAAAATATCAGAAAAATTGCCGGGGGAAATGTCAGAAATAGGCCAGATAGAATGTCAAAAAAAATGCCAGAGAAGAGATAGTCAGGAGTCAAAAGGCATGATATGCCAAATGGAATGGCAGAAAAGTCAGAAAGAATGCCAGCAAGAATGCCAGAAGACATCAGAAGATGGACTGGTAATGGTGGGGATCACTCGAAGTGATTTATTCAACAGGCCCCATTTAATTTGTTTGTTGGTTGGTTGGTTTGTTTGTTTGTTTGGTTGGTTTTGCCGTTTTTCCCTTTTGCTGCTTGGGACGAGGTACAGTGCTGTTGGGCAACGTGATGGTGAACTCCTATTTTGCCATCCTGATGACGGAATTTTGGAGCGGAACAGCTGAATCTCAACCAAATTGGATAGGTGGATGGGATCATGCTGCGGGCAGGACAACATTGCAAGCTTGGAGAGAATCCTGGTGCTTTGTCAGTTTGCAAGTGCCAATCTTAAGGCAAGCTGTGGCAGGTTGCAATTGTTTTTGTTTACCAATTTCTTCATCCATAGCCAGAAGGTTTGAGCCGTATAAGTGGCTGCACCACTGAGGCATTTATAGCCAGTACCCTCCTCATCGTTACATTTGGAGAGATTCTGCCACAGTCAATTTGCTACCAGCATGGCCTGAAGATCGGATCTGCACTGGTTCCCTTTGTGCCATGGCCAACCCGAAAATGGGCTGTGAAGTGGGTGTGGGCTGATGTGTGCGCCAGAAGAGTTCGAGGTGATCTGCCTTGGATCATCTTAGTTTACCCCGAGATTGGGAGAAAGAAACGTTGGCTAAGCGGTCTGGGTTGAGTAGCTGGAGGTCAGGAGGATCATCGAAAATCAAAGCAGGGACAAGACGAATGAAGGGACAAGATGTGTGACGACCTGGTTGGCTGTAGGGTGCATGACAACACCGAGGAAGTCACAAAATCTCCAGAAAGTGTTGATATGCGTGTGTGAGATTATGTCCCTGTGCATGTCCCACACATTGACTTTGTAGTGATTTGCAGTCCTTTTTTGACAAGGCAAAGGCTGCAGGTAGATTTGCTATAGGCGTATCTATCATGAAGGCACCAGTAAAAATCAACATGAATGATCAAATGAAACAAGTCTTTTTTTTTGGAAACCAGCCGTTCATCTAATCACATTAAGCCAGTTAAGTTGTTTGGGCATTTGTTTAAAAGCATGACTTCCAAAATAGCAAAGCCTTCTGACCTGGCAACCGCAAAGGAGCCACCCATTTGTTTGATGTTTGGTCGACTCCCAAGAAATGCTCTCGCGCCGGAGTTCAAATTTGCCGATCTTTTTGCCTTTCGACTCCCTTTGAGGTCACGTTGGTATTTCTTGGGTTGCTGCATTGGTAGATTCTAAGGTCACGTTCTTTTGGTATTTGCTGCTTCCGATCTCCAAACCCTTAGCATTGGTGCTGGATCGAATTTTTGGCGAAGAGATCGGTCAGATTCTGGACCAGAAGCAGCTCCTTGGTTCAAAGGGAGACAGGTGTACCATGGGTATACCTTGCACCCCTGGACTGGGCATGGAGGTTTCAGGTGCCGCCATGGATCGGCCATGTTTCTGAACTGTTCGCCCGTGTGAAGGATCTGCCGTGAGCTACGTTGCCAACAAGCAAATAGATATGGGTCAGAGAGATATATATATATATATATTGTCCACATATTGCGCATTTACATTTACATATGTTTTGCAAATGGGCCTAGAGATCTATAGGTGCATACGTATTTACCTATACGTGTGTATGCGTGTGTGTTTGAACAATTCCATATTAGATTGATACAATGTGTGCTTCCGATAGATGGACCACTTTTTTTGTGTTCAAATCCTATCCAGTTCAACACAGTGCTCCATGTTCACTTTAGGCTGGTCACCAGGAGTACAGGGGTTGACGTGCAGGTGGATCTTGAATTTTTGTGAGCCATGGAAGTAGAGATCTTCCTCCTTGTGGGCCCAGGTTGGTGACTTTGATCGAGTACTCACGAAGGCAAGCACCACACCTCCTCACTGAACAGGAGCATCGTGTGTTTGGGGAATGCTGGGTGCCGCCCAGGTGACACTCTGCCATGGTGAGAAACTAAACGCTGGATTTTTGTAATTTCAGGAATTTACAGGGAAACAGCCCAGGTCTCAGTAGGTCTCAACGCCTTGTGGTACTTCTGAGAGACGACCTCCTGCGGCTTTGCTCAGGAGGCGAAAATTCTGAGAGGCTCACTGGGCTTCTCCACCATGACGGACGCTTGGACTTGCACACTTTCTGGATGCAAGATGATGCAATGCATGATCAAATGTCTTGGGTATAATCGATGTTTAGCGTTCTCGAGTGGTGTTTTTGATGTTCTTTGGATTGAAGGGGTGCCATGCGGTCAATCACTTGAGTCTTTGAGGCCAAAAACCTCATGGTGCCAATGGCCGACTGCTTTTGCCTCGATGCTCATGCCCCTCGACTTAACTGTGGCTTAGTGATGCCCGGTTGGGTCTAGGGTGATTGTAGGTTTTGTTGCGAAATTCTAGGACACTAAAATTGTAAAGTATGCGCCTGTAATCATGTAAAATCGGGACCAGGGCCTCACTATTTTGCGCATGTACATACATGTACATGAGTTAGTATAGTCTGCCATACCAGAATGCCTGTCGATTGTCCATGAGTTGTCTCCTCAAGGCTGTGATAAATCCCGGACTTTGTGCCGCAGTAGCTGCCGCTGGATTTTCTCGCATCCCTGTGATCGACCGTGATCAGATGAATCCCAAGAAGCAGCTACTTGGCGGAATGTGTAATGTGTGAAGCGCAGCTGTTGTCGAAACCTTAGAGTACCAGGACCTAACAGGTTCTCCATGACCAAAATGTTGGACTGTTGATGCCTCTGACCCAACCCCGCATCACAATTGTTCAGTGCAAGTTCATCCCCGGTGACACACTGACCTTGCCAGGTATGCCGTGGTCGGCTTGATCCACGTGAAAGATTTGCTATTGCTGGATATCGACCATGAGGCGCGGCACTCCCAGCTTTGCCAACAGAAACGCACGCATCAAACGGTGATTTTGACCCCTCAACTTCATGAACACCGTCAATTCAGTTGGGGGCCAAGACATGTCAAGCAACATTTGGACCCAGAAACCCATGTTTGCCCATAGCTTGAATTGAACTGGACTATAGAAGTTTCTAGTACAGTAGATAGTTTTTTGCACATTGTTGGCGGCTTGTGGCTTGTGAATCCCAGGGAAGCTTCCTAAGAGCCTCTTTTGGTGGCCCAAATCCACAGGGTGTAGACCTTCATCCTTCAGGATGGCCCATGAGACCATGAGACCGGAAGCGAAATGAAGCAAATTCATTTGAACCAAGCACTTATGTCGATATATGTGATTATATGTATGCATTTGTTGGTATATGTCGGTATGTGGTACATAAGATTCAAAATGCTCGTTCCACACTAGTTTGTACCCAAAATCAATCCCTGTCATGAGCTTATTATCATTGGTGATCGCTATTGGCATTGGCATTGTACCTAATAGTCTTGCTACATCCTCGGTGCGCATGGCCTCACCTCGTTCATTGGTCCAATGGCTTTGCCGCTTGAAGTGCTGTCGGCGGCGTTGGAAATCGACCATCCAAGTCGTACTCCGTGGATCTCAAGCGACCACATTGCAGGTGCCAGCTGGTTCAATTCCTGGTGTAACAAAGGTTGTGGCCATTCACCAGGGTAAGGTCTATGCTACGGCCTTGCCGAAAGATGCAGCATATCCCCATGCCATTGAAGTGACCTTCGAAAACTCAACCTTGTCTTGCAGGGCCGGAAGCTTGTCGAAAGCCGCTTGCTTGCGGGCTTTGGTTCCCGGCGATGCTATACCAGGTGTGTCAAGTACACATGCTCGAGGGGCATCACTGGTTGAGGTGAAGGTTCCACAGAATGCAAAACCTGGAGATACATTGATAGTGAAACCGAACCAGCTGCAGCAGTCACAGGTTCGCTCTCTGAGATTCGCGCAAGATGCACCTCCTGCAGTGGAACCCGATGAGGACATTCGGCGACACGATCGCTTGCAGCAAGTATTGCAGGAAAATGGAGGGACTTGGAATCCGAAGGTCCAGAGAGCGAGCACTGATCGATTGATTGTTCCTGGGATTGTGGCAACAGAGCGGATCTCCAAAGGGGAGGTGCTGGTCAGGTGTCCATCACACTTGTTTCTCTCGTCTTCGGCAGTTCGGGAAATGGCCCCTGAGTGTGCTGTGATAGCTGCAGAGGCAGCAAACGAGCTGATATTTGACCGGGGAAATGTTGACTGGGCAATGCAGGCAACCTTTATTGCGAGCATGATTGCGGGTGCTGAAAACCCAGGCATAAAGGGTCCTACCATCCAAGAAGCAAAGCGAGAAGTTTGGGATACTTTCCTGCAAGTTCTCCTTTGCGAAACTTTTGCTCGACATCCTTACAGACTTTCCATTCAAGATCCTGTCGCCTTCAAGTCTTCCTTGCTGCCATCTTGTGAAGCTGATTTGATTGAATACTTGGCCTGGACAGTGTTGCAGTGGCATGACATTGTGAGTCATGCCTCGAGTTTTCCATCCTGGAAGCAGTTTTCCGCGGAGCAGTTTCTTCGAGCTTGGCTCCTCGTGACCACTCGTGCCTTCGACGTGGATGGCACCAGGACGACGCTGGTGCCAGGCCTTGACTCTTTCAATCACGATCCGCGTCGGGCCTCTGCAAGTGCTGTCACTGATGACCAGGGGGCCATGCTCATAGTAGCGACTCGAGACATTGAAGCTGCAGAGGAGGTTTTCCTTCAGTATCATCAGCTGTCAAACTCAGAACTTTACAGAACTTACGGCTTTACATTGCCCATTGAAGCTGTACAGCACCAGACCTTTACGGTGCTTCCCAGCAGAGTCCGCTTCTTGCTGCTGAAACATTTGCCAGCTACCCATGCTGGGCGGCTCATTGAATTTCACAGCGGGATGCTGCATCCAACTCTGGTTGCTGCTGTGCAGGCCTGTGCGGCAGGAGGCAAGAACTACATGAGTTTCCTTCGTGAATTGCTGGAGTTCTTTGCAGAAGCGTATGAGAGAGATCCTCAAATGGAGGATGTGATTCGAACCAAGACAGCCACGGAAGACGCCCTTCGAGTGAAATTGAGTGAGTATAGATGCCTTCAGAGATATTTGAAGAGCTTGGACGATCCAACGAATGACTTGAGCGCACTGCTCCACCGCGTCGCGGGCCAAAAAACCTCACTGCCTCTTGGCGCCCGCATTCTTAGTCCCTGGGACTCCCATGAAGAGGCCACGATTTGACATCAACAGGCCCAGCATGCCCCATCAGAGATGGTGTACTTGATAAGCTACTGTATCCCTTCGAAAAATGTTTCTCAATTATGACCATTTTGAACCATTATCAAACCTGTGTTAGTTGCTGACTCAATACCACGACGCTGAATCCCCCATTGATCCTCAAGTACTGTATCCTTTGTTGCCTCTGATGCTTGCTCGTTGTTATTCTTCCCGAGCGATCCCCTCCCCCAACATTGAAACCCTGCCTGGGCCCTGATTCTAAACCAGGGATTCGAAGATACTTGGGCAAAGGGGTGGTTGATCACAGTCAAATCGGTTTTCCACAGATTGCATTTTCCAGTGTCATTCCATTTATTGATATGTAATGTATAAAATAATGCACAGCTGACATCAACATGGTAAATAAAACTTATGATCAAACAGGTGTTTCTTAAGTCTAGTTCTTGTTGTGAATCATTACCATGGTGAAATTATATACAAAGAAA
>VSDK01028391.1:181278-201278 GCA_009767595.1 Symbiodinium kawagutii | reverse complement strand
CAATCTTGAATCCCAGGACTGGATTCAAGATTCAAGATTCAAGATTTCCCCAGGACTTTTTGAGCCAATCTTGAATCCAGGATTCAAGATTCAAGTTTCCAATCTTGAATCCCATGACTCGATTCAAGATTCAAGGTTCAAGATTTCCACAGGACTCTTTCAGCCAATCTTGAATCCAGGTTGGGATCTTGAATCTTGAATCCTGGATTCAAGATTGGTTCAAAGAGTCCTGGGGAAATCTTGAATCTTGAATCTTGAATCCAGTCCTGGGATTCAAGATTGGGATCTTGAATCTTGAATCTTGAATCCAGTCCTGGGATTCAAGATTGGAATCTTGAATCTTGAATCCTGGATTCAAGATTGGCGCCAAGAGTCCTGGGGAAATCTTGAATCTTGAATTTTGAATCCAGTCCTGGGATTCAAGATTGGAATCTTGAATCTTGAATCCTGGATTCAAGATTGGCTCAAAGAGTCCTGGGGAAATCTTGAATCTTGAATTTTGAATCCAGTCCTGGGATTCAAGATTGGAATCTTGAATCTTGAATCCTGGATTCAAGATTGGCTCAAAGAGTCCTGGGGAAATCTTGAATCTTGAATCTTGAACCCAGTCCTGGGATTCAAGATTGGAATCTTGAATCTTGAACTTTGAATCTGAAATAAGTTGCCAACTCTTGGCAACTTTTGGCAGCTTTTCAATCTATCAGGCAAGAACAATATGGGTGAAGGTTGTCAAAGTATAGCTTCCAAATAACCCTGGATTTAAGATTTGCTTAAAGCGTCTTGGGGAAATTTGGAATCTTGAACCATGACTATTTTTTTTGTTATTGCTACTACTATTACTACTTTTACTATTATTACTATTATCATTTCTAGTTTTATTGTTTTTTTGTCTACTACTATTGCAACTATTGCCATTACTATTACAACTACAACAACAACAACAACAATTATCATTGTTATTGTTATTATTTTATTGCGTATTGCTACTGAATATTGTTTTTGCTATTGCTACTGCCACTGCTTTTATTATTGCTATTGTTTTTGTTAATAATATTGCTATTATTTTCTTTTTTTTATTACTATTACTACCATTATTATTACTATTACTATTATGATTATTATTACTATTACTACTATTACTACTATTATTATTACTACTACTACTACTATTATTACTACTACTACTACTATTACTACTACTACTACTACTCCTACTACTACTACTACTACTACTACTACTACTCCTACTACTACTACTACTACTACTACTACTACTCCTACTACTACTACTACTACTACTACTACTACTCCTACTACTACTACTACTACTACTACTACTACTATTACTACTACTACTACTACTATTATTACTCCTATTATTATTATTTTTATTGTTAGTGCTCTTGTTATGGATATCATTTTTTATTTTGATTTTATTCCAATATTATTTTTATTGTTGTTTTTGTTCTATTAATTGTTGTTTTTGTTTTGATTAATATTACCATTATTAATATTTCCTTTGCAATTATTTCTAGTATTACCGCTTTGATTATTGTTATTATCAATTTTTTTTGATGATTATCATTGTTATTATATTTCTATTTTTTATTATTCTTATTATTGCTATTTGTATTATGATTATTTTCTATTACCATGACTATGAGTATTACTACTAGTACTACTATTATTATTTCTATTATTAAATTCTTGCTATGATTATTAATGTTTTTATCAGTATCACTGCTATACTATTATTTCTTATTTCTATTTTTACCATGTTTTTGACATTGTTGTTAATATTGCTAGTATTAATATTATTGAACTATTACTATTATTTGCTATTAGCAGCGTTACTATTAATATTGCTTCCATCAATATTATTTTTTCTTATTATTGCTACTACCAAAGCATTACTAGTATTGTTATTATTGCTATTACTATTATTACTATTGCTATTATTATTTTTAATATTGTTTTTATTAGCCATATTTTTATTTTCACTAATTGTTAATATTACTATTATTATTATTCTTATTAATGTTTTTGCTGTTATGATTTTTATTTTTATTAAAGTTGATTATGAATATTACTATTAGTATTATTACTATTATTTCTATTATTACTACTATTATTTTCATTGCTATGATTATTCATGTTTTTTTTAGTATCCCTATTACTACTACTACTACCACTACTACTACTACTACTACTACTACTACTACTACTACTACTACTATAATTTTTCATTTTTATTATTACCATTATTATTAACATTGCTGTTAGCATTGCTATTAATATTATTGAACTACTACTATTATTTTTATTTTCATTTTTTTACCATTATTATTAATAATGCTATTAGTAGTGTTATGATCAATATTATTTGTATTAATATTTTTATTAATATTGTTATTATTGTTATTACCATAGCATTATTAATGTTATTATTCTTGTTATTATTACTACTATTACTATTCTTATTATTAAAAATATTATTACTATTATTATTATTAAAAATATTTTGATTTTCACTATCATTAATATTATTATTATTATTAATACTACTACTATTTTTATTCCTGCTAATTTTATTACTACTACTACAATTTTTATTATTACTATTGCTACTATTATTATTTTTTTCATTGTTAATATTAATATTATTGTTACTACTACTACTACTACTACTACTACTACTACTACTACTACTACTACTACTACTACTACTACTACTACTAGTACTACTAGTACTACTAGTACTACTACTACTACTACTACTACTACTACTACTACTAGTACTACTACTACTACTATTATTATTACTACTACTACTACTATTACTACTACTACTACTACTACTACTACTACTACTACTACTACTACTACTACTACTACTACTACTACTACTATTACTATTACTACTACTACTTCTATTATTACTACTTCTAATATTAATATTATTATTGCTATTATCCCTATTAGTATTGAGATTATTCCTCATCGTACTATTTCTTCTATGATTATTACTACTACTATCAACACATGTAAAAAACATGGTAAATATGGTGATAAGAGTAAAAAAGGTAGGTTTTTGGGGGGGGGTGTAGCAAATATTTAGGTTGAACATGTGAAGTAATAGCGCAACGCTTTTCGAAGACGCGAGGCATGTCAAAAAAAATCAGACACCCTGAAAGATTTAACATCATGTGACATGGGTGCTGACCATCCGGAACAAGTGGTCCTTTCCTACCAGAAAGAAAGGATTGGGCCCATACCCATCCAATTCCATCCATGAATATCAGCGGTATCCTAGCAGAGTTTGGTGCGTTTCATTGGCATGCTTTCCATGTCTTCAACCTAAGAATACGGTGACCGGAAATGCCATATCATTAGTTTGAACCATGATTTTAATGACCATCATCATAATCATCATCTTTAGCATCCTCAAAATATGTACATGTTGGACGCATCGTATGGGCGTTTCTCAAAATAACGGCCCCCTCAAAATAAGGGCCCCTCAGCTATCATCATCTATCCGCATCTATCGTCCAGTTGATTAATAACTGAAACAGCAATGAACCATCAATTTTTTGGCTCTCCTTTTGAGAAACACCCATACAAGAACCATTAACAACACCACACTAGAACAATCATCATATGTTGGTTGCACCATTTGAGAACCACATATAGTTGGTACATCCCCTATTCTTGTTGATTATTATCTCCATTATTGATTATTAGTTGTGAATTTGTGAAATCGATGAATATTTGAACCGCCATTATCCCGACTACTGATTACAAGAATCCCTACGAATTCATAGTAGCCATGGTTAACCATGCATAGTCCTTATCATTATCATTCCGACGATTAATCTTTACTGTTAGTGCGGTTGAGTTGGTATACCCCATTACAAGTAATCATATTAGGAACCATTAGTTGGTATTGAACATTGGTAATCCCTTTCATTGTCATTCCTAACTATTATTCCTACTATTAATGATGGTTATACCTACTACCATTAATACTATCATTCACTATTGTTGATAGTTTTATACCTAATAGAACTAATGATAAATTATTGATATATAGGCTAATCCCCATTAATGGGCAATTATTATTGGGCTATAGGGATTATTGATGATAATGTCATTAACCACTGCTATTATCATTCCCTTGGTAAATTCCTATCATTCATAGTCTATGATTAGTTCTATTATTCATGACAACCCCCATTACTAATAGTTGTTGATTAACCATCATCCCTATTCATAACCAATCCCACTAGCTATAACCCATAGTCATGCTTACTTCTAGCCAACCCTTCTAATAACCAATCATAGATAACCCCTATGAATAATCAGAATCCCTATGTTGATAACCAATTTTCAATGGCCATTAACCCTTCTCAATGGCTAGAAGAGTCAGCATGACAACCCCGGCCAGGACGAAGTCGTGGCCGCCGCCGCCTTCCTCCGGCAGCGCTATCCGTGGCGCGGCAAATTGCAACAGCTGCGGGGGCGCCAGGTGATCGTCACCCAGGTGCTCCATGTTTGCCATGGATTTATGCAAATGTAAATGGTAAATAGATACCACATTTTTACATGTGCTCCATGTATGTTCCCAGTATTTGCCTAAGCTTTTGGGTCAGTTTTATGGGCACATGTAGGCGTTGATCTACCCTATATGGAGCATGTGGGTCATGGAATGAGGGCTAGAATGCCACAACTTTGGTTGGAGTGGGCCTACTTCGGCCACTTATCGCCATGGTTATAGTTGCACCCAAACAGGTGGGATAGGACGGACTTCGTGAAAATGGATGCTGTTTCAAGTTTTGGTTTGTCCAGCTGGGGCCTGGGGAGCAGCATACATGGAAGTCGGTGTGTCTTGCGTCCAGCATATGTTTTGGATACCTTACTTCATTAGTGATCGTGTCATTTGAATGCATTTTCAAAGGGTTGTGATTTAGCCTCTTATTTGTTCCACCGTTATGATTTAATGAAGTGAAATATTGATTGTTTTGTTTTGGGCATATGTGTGGAAATGTCTTGTTCGCTTGATGAACGAGTTGTGTACTGCAGTTTTCTGCTGGTCAGTTTGCTTGCTTGTTGGGACATGTTTGCTGACGTTCTGATCTTATTGGGCAGCCTGGCCCAGCTGGACTCTTCACCAATTTGGGCTGCACTGCACCTCAAACCAAACAATCCAAACAGACGAGTGACGAGTCAGTCGCATTCCCATAAAGTCCATTTGCTTGTTCGAAGAGTAACACTTTACATGGTGATTTGCGAGGTATGTTTCAATTTTGGCATGAAACTGGTCTTGCAGTGTTTTGCGTTGACTTCTTCGACTTCCTGAATGCGCCGCGCCCCATGCTATTGTAGATGTACTGTAGGTTCCCCTCAGGCAATGCAGTTCCTTTCACATTGTGCAGCCTGCTAACTCTCCTGTCCTGCCTCTATACCTAACAAACCCATCCTAATCCTAAACTTCCAACCCAACCTACCAGCCACCAGATTTGGATGGTTATAGAGACATTTGCTTGCCATTGCTTGTCCATTACCAACCAACAGATGGAGTGAGTTGGGTCAGTCCACGCTTGGGAAGTTGTGGGGATCCAATGCCGCTGATCCATTGGAGTGAACTGACCCCTTGCAGTTCAAATGACGACACTATTCTTTGTTGGAATGTTTGCCCATTGTTTACCCATTGGTCATGGTATGGTGGTTAAACTCGGTGAAACCATTTGTTTTACATATTGTCTACCCATTTTTTCCCCCATTGATTGAGTTTACCCACTTGTTGGTGAAATTCTTGACCCACTTGCTGTCACACTATTTGCTGAGGCAGCTTTTCTTTGTAGTAGAACAGCCGCTCGCACTGAGATGGCTCGTGGGGATCACCAGGGGGATTGGGCGATTTCCGAAGGTTCCCAGCCTTTGGGCACGGGATTTTGCAGGTTGCTGAATTTGATCTATCATTAACGATGGTTAACCCTGAATTCCTACCCATCACCAAGTGTGTAATTGATCATGAATCATCTTTAGAATCATTCATAAGTGTCATGAAGTCAATAATCCACCATGGAAAATCATCAGGTATCATCAATCATGATTGGTGATCTTGATTGGTCCTGCCGTTCTCCTGCGACACTAAGGATGAAACTGGAAAGTTTCTTGCTGCGTTCATGTGCCGTGGTGGGTACTGGCTCG
This sequence comes from Symbiodinium kawagutii, assembly GCA_009767595.1. Taxonomy (NCBI): domain Eukaryota; class Dinophyceae; order Suessiales; family Symbiodiniaceae; genus Symbiodinium; species Symbiodinium kawagutii. The sequence goes on along the minus strand of VSDK01028391.1, from coordinate 195,068 downwards.
GAGCAGGGCACTGCATTGCACCAGGGCAGCACCAGCACTCCAGGGCGCCTGGTTATGGTTAACTATGGGCAGCTATGGCCTATGGATAGCATTGCCTTCACAGGTGGCAAGTCCAAATCAAACACAAAAGTTGATAATTAAGATTCACAGGTGGCAATTTCAGTTTGGGCTTCTCCGTTCGTTCATCTTTTTTTCATTGCGGACGTGGAGGCAAGTTCAAAAGCACACTCGCAAATGAGAGGTTTGACCTGAGGGGTTCGCGTTGGGATCAGCCATGGAACGGAGATGGCAATATCTCGTTTTGATGCCCGGGACTGCCCCAAACCATGCAGCTGTTGGGTCGCTGTAGGCTGGCCATGGCCCAGGTGATCTGTTGTGGTTTGGTTTCCTTGGGTGGGAGGCCGGACGGCCAAAAGGAATCCAGCTACGTGAGTTCAGAGCGGAACCACTTGAAACACTAGAACCGCATAATGGGTTGAATGCAAACTGCAGTTGCACTCACATTGTGACGCTCGGAGCTGCCCTTGCTGTGCAACAATTCTGTTTTCGTCATATTTTGTCCCTGCTGTTCCTATAGTACTTGTGCCCGCGGCAAGTGCCGCAAGTGCTTTCGTCCCTTGCCGTGACCCCCAGGTATCGCCGGGGTGAAGGTGCCTGTTACGCAGCCCTGATCATCAGTGGTGAGGTGAAAGCCACTGGGCGAAGCAGTTAAGGGAGCAATCTGCGGAATAGCATCACTAAACGGAGAGAGATTCGGAGCTAGGGCATTAGGTAACCTCCAACAGCATTGGTCAGTTGCAGGTAACCCAAAAACTGGCTAGTTGAAATATGCATCAAATATGCGACATCGAACTTGTTGCTGCGTCTTGCTGAAATTTCTGGAGGGACAACACAGTTGAACGCACCCGGGCGTGCCCTCCTCGGCCCCAGGTTTTCGCAGGTAACGAAGCTCACGAGTCCATCCAGGCCCAGTGTGGAAGAACTTGATTGTGATTGAATGAGCCATGATAATGGATCATCCAGATTCATCCAGGCTCATCCAGGCCAACGGTAGGATATGGTAGGCTACTGAAGTACCAGTTGTGGATCTTCCAGGTGCTATCCAGGCCTATGGTGCAACTCATGGTAGATCCATCAGATGTGAACCCAACCGAACCCACTATATGGCTTTCGCCGGAGTACGTACCCCTCGCATGTTGGTGCATGATGCGTATTGCTGGGGAAAGGCGGTGACATGCAAGACCTGGCCTAGCTGGCGCTGGCGCTCCAAGGGTGATTGATTGGTCGGTGGGAAACATCTTTTGTTTCAATGTTTAGGATGGTTGGATATGCTTCACCATGGTAACCACCAGCTGATTGTTTGGGATATGGTTGGTTGGACTAACTTTTTCAGAGAGTTTGAAACCACCAGCCAGCCTACAGCTGGGATCTTTCGCTGTTGATGGCTGCATTTCTTGATCTCACGGTTTTGACGTGTGCTTCTTGCGCTGGCAGGGGCCATGGAGTTTCCTCGGCAAGCGATGCCTGGAGATGGTTCTAGACAAGCTGGAGGGAAAAGATGTACCAAAGGAAGCACGCCATGACCTGCAAACAAAGGAGGCGCCCCGCGATCGAGTCGAAATGTGTTTAAATTGCTATATGGCAATGTGGCAAACTTGGAGGAACAACATGCCTTTCCCTTGACCAACCTCTCTAGTCTTCCCTTTCTACTTTGCATCCTTTCAACAACTGCGAGTGACCATTTGCTTCTCGATGCGTGTGCCGTACTTACTACACGGTGCCGTTGTCTTCGGTGGTTGGCGGCTTCGAGGCCAATTCGCGGGTGTACTATCCTGACTTTAGCCCCTTGGATCACATTGCGTTGGCGTTTTGTGCCAGGGGTGTATCAATGCAGCATATATCATATATATATACCTTAATACCTTTCATAACCTGCGTATGCTAATAAGTTCCATTAAGTTCCCATCAATCGGCAGCCGCACAGATTTTGTAGTTGAGCCTACTTTTTGGGTTACTGACCTTTCGGATGAAATATCTCAGTAGCTGTGGCCGCAAGATCCACACCGTCGCTCAGGTGCATATACTGCGGAAGCAAAGGATTCCATCGGTGGTTCCAGACTGGTGCTCATCACGGCTGAAGCTTATTCCAGTCTTTTGTCGAGTCTTCTTGGCGGCACTTGAGACGGCTGTCCACGGATTTCACCGGTCGCGCATCAAAATTTCCAGCATAAGATAGTGTAAAGGACTCGCTGATGCCATATGATACCACAAGAAGAAAAAGGACCCACAAGAAACTGATATATGATATATGGATGTATATGGCTGATCATGGTTTGTACAGCAAGCATTTTTGGGGAGAGTGTCCTGGGCCACGGCATGGTTCCAGCTGTTTGAAAGACCAGTAGCTGATTCGAGTTTGACTCCCATGTCTTGCAAGGCAAGGATAAAGAGCTCTCCAAACTAGCAGTCACCAACAGGGGCCCAGTGAGGATCCGAATTTCAGTGTTGCTTCTTCATACCGCTTGCGCTTCATTTGAGGTGTACGCACTGGTTTGCTAAGCCTGTGATGCTGTTCCGTGCAGCATGGCCATGCATAGACTCAACTGGCCAACCTTTTAATTTCGCAGTTCTTTGCGGATCCGGTCAGACATGGCCAAACCGAATAGGTTCAGGGCAAGGGGGGAAAAATGAACAGCTTTCACATGCTTTCACAGTCGTCCTTTGCACAGCTTTTGGTGCTGCTGAACATGGGATGATCTGAGCCATCCCCAACAGCCACGCAGCTTTCACGCTACGCCAGACGAGCGAAAGCGTCCAAGACATGCACAGCCTTCAGCGTTTGAATCTGGAGATGCGGAAGAATTGGTGTCGGGATCATGGAGGTAACAGTGTCCCATTTCAATACATTCCGTCAGTTTCAAATCCTTACTTCTGGATTCTGGAGTTGTTGATGGTATACTTAAGAGTGGCACCCCTTTGGTTTGTTCCCACCCTACCGGAGGGAGAGAGAGAAGATCAGGTGCTTGCTTTCCCTCACCACGCTCTGGAAGAATTGTCTCGTTTCTGATCAAAGTGGTGCCCAGCCAAATGATGCAACATATGTCAACATGGATCAACATACATTGAATAATCCACATGTTTACGAGCATTTATCAAGGGATTCATAAACCACTGATAGATCACTACTAATGAGTAAACATGGATCAACATACCCAGATCACTAAAAAAATCAATATGCCAACATTTGCAACCATAGTGTCGCTGATGTTGCAACTGGAGTATACCAAATGAACAACTTGGACGGGTTGTTTTTTCTGACGATACAGGCGCTAGGCTTGAGGCTGTTGGTGTTTCAAGCATGGTGAGCGGGGTCTCCTCACAGATTGCTGCGTTATGAGGCTCCAAATGCGAAGCAGATCTTGACATTTTTAACCCGAACCAGCGAAGCAATGTGGTATGTCTGATGATGTGAAACTCTGGCAAGATTTTGATTTGATAGATGTTGACACTAAACTTTTGTTTCGCAGGTTGAAACGATGTTTTTCTTATCTCATCAAACTCCAGGATGGCTACGAACCTACAATTCCTTGCAGTTTTGCCTGATTCGTGGTTGCCGGATATGCACATGAAGTTTGGACGAGGGTTGCTGATGCGGTCCATGTTTTCAAGTGCCGGCATTTTCTGAATTAAAGATTATCGTTTTGGAGTGGCAATGGGGGGTTTTCACATGTGTTCACACGCATTGTTATTTTGATTGATTTTGGTTGTTTGCTCTATGTGAATGTGATGTTTCGAAGCCTTTGTTCAATCGCAGCTCTTATTGTGAGTGGGGACGTTTGAACGTCCCATTGAATCGCATGCCTTTCTGGTACAAGCCCAGACAACTTCCACAGACGCCAAGTATTGCGACTCTGCTACAGCTGGATTTGCTGGAAAGGCTTTCTGCTTGAGGTTTACCAAGGTGTTTGGCTGATCATTGTTGGTGCATGCCTACTACTTGCTGACTTATTTGGCTTCTTTCCATGCTGGGGTACCAGAAAATTGTGAATGAAACATTCTGCATTCAGAAGGCCTCCAACAAATAGGCAACAGTTTGCATACCCATGCTGCGCGAAAAGGCATAGTTTGCTTGGATTGATCATGAAGGCTCAAGTGGCAGAGCACATGCAGATAGAAACACATAGAGATGGAGAGGGGCACGCTGCAGCAATGCCAAGCACCAGAAGAAAAGGCATTTGGAAATTTTCCGCAGGTAATCCATATCCACTCCACCCAAGTGTTGCCAGGTGCAAGTTGCCCGTATTTTTTCCCATTGTGATGTGAATATGTCATATGTCGAATGATTTTGTCCCTCAAACTTCAGAGCTTTGAGAGATGGGGACACCCAACCGGTAAGTTGGCTCTGAGATGATTCCTTTCCAGCTCAAGCAGAGTGAGGAAATGTGGCGGCCTGCCGCGACCCTCGTAATTGTACAGCCATGAGGGTTCCAACGGGTCCTCGGTGAGCCAACCCAGGAATGTCCAAGAACTTCAGAGGCACAAAGTTGGCTCAGCTACATCCACATCTCCAAGTTATTCCAAGTTGCTTTTCAGTAAAGAGCCGCGAATCTGCGGCGGGACATTCCACATCCTTCCAATTCATTCCGCAATCTACACGTTATGCAAGGCTCACTTTGCAGTGCGTTGCAGCCAGGAAGGCACCATTTTGGAGCACACTCAAGACAGGTGGAGGTTTCCTGGTTTTCTTCCAGTGACTCACTTCTTTGTCAGGAGGCAGGCGGGATTGAAGAACCAGGGTCCATTGATGTTCACTACTGCGGACTCTCACTAAGCGTAGCGTGGTTGATACTCATGGAATATGGTTCATTAGCTGTGGTTGTGGCCAGTGATCAATCACAGTGCTTTTGCTTCGTAAACATGCATTGCATTTTGTACATAGTTGACAACTGTTATTGAGGCTCAACTATGACAAATTCATTCCGCACAGCGCACAGATCTAAGCTGGCTGCAAGCTCCAGTGCTAGCTTGTTGATGAGAATGGTTGTCCCGGCATTGTATGCACATAATCGCGGATATTCATGCTAGGATGTGCATGCCTAGGTGTATTCTAGTTGCTATACGCACATGTGCGCCCAGATCCTAGCCAGGTAGTACAACCATTGGTATTTCCTGTTTTGGTCCAAGCCCTGTGTGTGCATCCAGGATCATTCAGTTTGTCTGGAGATTTGGTTCTCAACACGCAGTGTTTATAAAGACTGGTCCACTCAATGAGCGAGGCGCCAGGGTGGTTTGAACCACTTTTTTCGTGTGGTGCACAAATAGCGCGGCTTTTGCGGGGTATTCGGCCACAACTTCCCAAATACAAGTGTGTTGGTGAGACACATGCCAGCTGCCAGTGCACTCCAAACTGATCCAAACTGTTACAGAAAACGGTCCATGATAGGTCCATGAATGCCTTAGATTGATAGCATAGCATGTTCCATCCCTGGCTCCTGACAGTTCCGAATGGACCACGATGGAGGTGCAGTCCACGGGCTGCGCAATTCGTGGCGGCGGTTGCCGCGTTGCCAAAAAGGGTCGCTGCCGCAGCCTTTGGGTGTCCTTGGCCTCCCATGTTTGATGCCTTGGGCCTTGCGATGGAAGGCCCACAGATGTCCACAGGACCCAGTAGTAAGTCACAGTAATAACATGCGATAACATGTCATAGTCCCCTACCCATCCCCCACCCATCCCCCACCCATCCCCTACCCATCCCCTACCCCAGGGGCTGTGTCACAGCTGGCTGCTCAGCTCACAGGTGCCTGAGGAGCCAGCGGCATCAGCGCCGCATGCGCCGCGCACTGAGCGAGCGCTGCAGGCGGGTATTGCAAGCGACAAGTGATCATCCAACGCCCATAGGTTTCAGGGGTGTACAACTATTTAGGATGTCAATACAAAATGGATCGAACCACAGCAAAGGGTAACTGCATGTAACTGCTATTCAACTGAAGTTGCGCAGAATCCGTAAGAATTTCAGGGTGCTGATGTCAAATGCCTTATATATATATATATATATCTATATATAGTATCTATTCGTGGGTCAGGATGCTAAATGATGGTTGCAGGGCGACAACCCTTCCAAAATCCGTGGCTAATTTAGATCATTTTCGCGGGTACAGTGGAAGGATTAGTATTGGGAGACGGTAGCTCCATTTTAGGAAACCTGTGATGTTTGCTGAACATGGTTGCATCACTACATCAAGGGCGTTACCCTACAGATGCTGTTCGATAATCTGTGATTTGATGGTAATACCATGTTAGGAGATACCTCCGTGCATCTCAATCAGCGTGTTGTTCACTGCTTTGCATAATTACTTGCACAAAAGAAGCATCCCAGCTGGCACCATTCTCCCTCAAGTCATGCAAAAATCTTGCAGGCATCAGTGAGCAGGATAGCGCAGGACGGGCCGCACTATCAAACCTGCTTCAATTATCCCTTGACGCATTTCTCCCAAGTCCATTACATGCGCTGACTTGATCATGCAAATAAAGAGGCCATATCCAAAGAATTGCGTACGTCATCCGCGACTATCATTGCTTGTGGATTCCCCCCAGTATCAACGTCATCACTACGTGTGTCAGGAGTCGATGTCCTTCGGACGCCTCTTGCAAGAGGCGCAGGAGACGTTGAAGGCCGCTGGTGGAACCGGAAAGTGTCGCTGCGTTCGAAGTATGAAGAGATGCAGCGAGAAGATGCCTAGCTGGGGAGATGATGCAGAACGCAACTGGGTCACCAGGAACCATGACTAAAACCGTCATTGATCATCATGTGCCCGTGGCTGGCCATTATTTAACGTGATCCACTACTATGAAGCATGGCGTACAACCAAACGTGTGGTTCCCACCGAACACTGAGAGCGCGGTCACTCTTGAACTGCCACTTGCACGACCACACGGGCGATTTCACACCCGGCGGGACGATTGAGTATGTTGTTCAACCGGTGCTAGCTATAGTTTTTGATATACAATTTTATATATATTATATATTATATATATATATATCTATATCTATATCTATGTGTGTGTGTATATAGTTAGCTAGATATAGATTTAGGGTTAAGGGGTCGTTTCAGGCGTTATTTTTTACGGTGTTTCATGGCGTCGCTTCATGTTGACTTTTTCCAATAAAAAAAATTACTTGTAGCACACTAATTGTAACACAGTAATTGGAGCACCGTAGCTGCCAGACAGTGACTGCTGCACAATATCTTCACAATAATTCTTCGGGTGGGTAGGGTGGTGGTAGGGGGGGGGGTGCTGGCAACTCTTGGGGTCAGAGCCCAACCCCAAGAGTTGCCAGCCCCCCCCCCTACCCTAAGAGAGTTGTGAAGGTATTGTGTAATTACTGTGCTGCCGGTATTGTCTGGTAGCTACTGTGCTGCAAGTACTGTGCTGCCGGTATTGTGTAGTAGCTACTGTGCTGCAATTACTGTGCTGCAGTTATTGTGAAGTTATTGTGTTGCAGTTATTATTGTGATGCAGGTATTGTGCAAACTCTCCCAAAAAAGGAATTTCATTGTTGCAGCAAATATTGTTACCAAGCAGGCATACAAAAAGTGCACCATAGATGCTGCACCGCAGTACTGGAAAACAGTGTTTGCAACACAGAAACTGCAATTACAGTTGTAGAAGAGTTACAGAAACTGCAGCACAGCGGTTATACTACAGTAGCCTCTGGAGCAGCAGGTCTTAATACATTGAAGTCAAGTATACAACACTGCAGCAAACCAGTTCTCCAAACACTGTAAAAAATAACGCCCGAAACGACCCCTTAGCCAGATTTAGAGAGAGATATATATATATATTATTATTTTTTTTAAGCATAACTATGAGCCACGATTGACCAGAACTAAGCGTGACCATCAACCATCAACCATCCAGTGGCCCATCCGCCAGGCCGGAGCTGCGCCAACGGGAGGGGCTCGCAGGCCAGGGGGTGGTTTCTTTAAAGGTGGAGGTTGGATCATGATTTCAAGTGGTTTAGCACTACAAATCATCCACTATCAACCATTATTGTGCTGGTATGCTTCAGCGCTGCATATTGAGGAACAGCCAAGGGCACAAATTGGAAAAATCCACCATCAGCCATTTATAGTAAACCAACTATTTCTTGGGTCCCCTATTTTGGGAAACGCCCCACTTGTGTGCCTCCATGTTTCTTTGAGTTCCATGCATTTCAATGGAGACGACTGTCAGGGGAGCTTTGCCACAGGAACCGAGCACCCCTTGACTCGACGGTAGCGCCAGACACCCTCTAAGCCCTAAGCCTTCCCTTGCTCCCTAGTCCCTGCGCCTGAACACATATCCCCAGCACCCAGGACCCCAAATAATGTCAACGTAATTCACATTTGCAGCAGCTTGATTGATCAAACTATTATGCAAGTGAATCGATGTGCGAAATTTTGCCAATTGGGCCTTGGCCTGCGCTAGGCTCCATCAGCATTTGGACGCGCTGGAAGCAAAGTTCCCCGGCTGCACAAGGGCACTCAGTGTTTGCGCAGCCAATCTCGCCCAAGAATACACTCCATCATTTTCTATTTCACAATTCACGGTGCATCGATGCAATGCTGTATTCACATGCGTGGCATCTACATTTATCTATCTACTGTATCTATCCTATCTATCTATCCTATCTATCTATCTACCTGTCTATCTATGTTTCGTTGCTCATGCGGATGCGATGTACAGATGATGACAGCTGTGACGCCAAGGACTCGCCAGTTGCGGGCAGATGCAGGTGCACTGACGCCCTACCGGACGGCCAGATACCTGTGGTGTGTCGGTGCGTCAATGGTGATCAGGGGATATCATGGGTATGGTTGTGACACCTGCTTGCCAAGTGCCACCACTCGGGAGCATGGCAGATTGCTGTAGTTGATGCCAGTATGATCATTGTGATCCCTACCCTACAGGAAAGTATATATACCGCAGTTGCTGTGGTCAGGCTGCGTGGCTTCAGGGAAGCTGCTTGGATATGTGTTGTTTACTTTTTGCCATCAGGATTGTTGAACAAGTTATCCTTACAAGCTGCTGTGGCATCTCATGCCTTGATGTATGTGATGACTGCAGTTGCGCACGCTGTGCCAACAAGAGACATTAATACACAGGGGTTCAGAAACAAATGCAAAATGTTTTTCATATCCATCGGAGTGTGCCCATCACCGTATGACAAGTAAGTTTACTCCGTGCATAGACAGTCTAGGATTGCGTCACCCAGTATTCCATACCATCCTTTTGCATCCTTTTGTACACTATCTAAATCTCTAGTTTTGGTAGCACGGAAGGGTAGGAGAGTGCCACAGATGGGCAGCCAATCTAAGAAGCACACCTGGTCACCTACATGAAGACATCCACAGATTACGCCCAGGGATTGGGCGTGTGTGGTGGGGGCATTTCTGCAAATGGCGTGGGAAACCCTGTGTTTGCTGAGATTGAATGGCTTCCCCGAATAGTAACTGGTTTGGCTGGTGGTATTTAGCATGTTTTATTTTCCCTAGCCACCATGGTCATGATTTTTACCATGATCAACCAACATTGACCACTAACTTTTGGGGTGGTTCAACGAGTAACCAGTGGTTTGTTTCGGCTGTCATTGCGGTTTTCTGCGCGGACAGTGCCATACGGATAACCACTGTGCCAGACCGTCGACAGACGAGAAGGACGAGCCCCCGCGAGGCAGGAGATGCAAAAGTGTGTCACCATTCCATGCATATTGACTTAAACAAGATGAATCGTGATGAATGAAGCTTGTCATATTGTTTAGCCTCTTTTTTGCCTTTTCTATCATGATTTGAGTAACATACAAACAATATGTTTAGCTTTCTTATGCTTATTTTTTTCTGTTCTCCAGCGGGAGCAAAAATATATTCCATTCTTTCTTTATTCTATATATATATATATATGTGTGTGTGTGTATATTTTTTAATATTTGTATATATATGTATATTTGATTTTTTGACGTAATGTGATAATGCATTGTATTCGGCCACTTGCCTACACACGTATATATGGTGCAGTTTTATTTGTACACACATATGTATGTATGTACGTATGTATGTATATATATATATATATGAATGTTTTTCCACATGTATCTTATTACATGTGTGTGTGTGTGGTTGGGTCAATGCCCTCCCATCAATGAGCAAAGGAGTCGAGCTGTTGGGATGTGAAGCGCCATCCCTTTTTTGGTTTAACTCTTGCCCAGGACTTGGAACCATGGAGAGATATCATTTGGAAGCATCCACAGATATCATTTGGAAGCATCCACAGATACCATTTGGAACCATCTACTCCATCTACAGATCCATCTACTCCTTTATGAAGTGGGTCCCGCGACCATTTAGTTGGTATATCCCCTGTAGTTGTTGGTTACTACCCCATATTATTGACCATTGACCAGTAAACATTTGGAATTCAACTCCCTGTCTCGGGACTGCAAGTTGATTTGCACATCCTTGCACCGCGTCCACCAAGGGAAATACGCGCACACGATTGCCACATTGGGTTAGAAAGATAATCATAGGTCATCCACCTGTAGGTACATGATTGGGTTACCATTTTTCATTCATTTGAATGCCTTCACGCAAATTAACACATACACAGAAATTCAGGAAATGTATATTCATTTTAGGGTTTCTTTGTTCATATTCAAACGTTATCTTGCGCTAGAAGCAGCACACTATTTAAAACCAGCCCCGGTGGCGCATCTTTGGCTGCAAAGAGTATGCAGAAGCCGTAGTTGGCATAGTCTTGAATTTTCTGAAGGTGTAGTCAGATCCTGTATTTTTCATTCAGACCCTAAAACATGCCAGTGTTGATCTGCAGGTTTGTTCTCCTTTGGAGGAAAGGAACTGCGATGAGAATATCTGGAAACATGCCTTTGCTATTCCAAACCAATTTTTCTCGGCATGTGGCCATTGGATGCCAGTGCGACAAAAGGGTGATTTGGCAGTCGCGGACCCATTTTTACTGATTGCACATATGCCAAGGGTTGCATACAGGTTGTTGCTTCCTACACTGCTTGGTCATATATGTCTTTACTTTTGATGATTTGTACGTATGGCTTGCCAGCGTATTTATCTCAACATGTTCATATCTTCGCGTATTGGAAGACATTGCCTGTAAATGTCATATGCATTTGGTTGCGTACATGATTTCCATGTGTAGATGTCAATAATTTTTGGCATATTGGCACATGTAAAATAGGTTTCAATAAGCCTCATAATCAATGTGTTGTTTGTGAAAAAATGTGTTATCAAAAAACGTCCATGTTACAGTAACACCCTTAGAACATGAAGTGGTTATTGCCCCTTTGTAGCCCCCATAAACCCTTATGAACCATTATTAACCCTTTCAACAGCCAGGGTTGTCAACCCTTAAAGTGGCTTTTAACCCTACATTAAACGGTTGACACAGTTATAGCGATCAACCCTATCAACCCTATTAATCCTACATTAACCCTACATTAACCCTACATTAACCCTATATTAACCCTATATTAGCCCTTTTAAAGGTTGTCACAAATGCCCCTTGTTGACCAGAGCTACGATGGCTTCCAACAGGCTGGGCCTCAACGGCAATCCTTCGATCTGATCACACGCCACCTGGAGAAGCAACTCCCAGTGGTTGAATGGTGGCTGATGGTGGTTGAACCGTAGCACAATACTAGTGGTATACTAGGGTTTGTGAGTGATATACTGCTTACTAGGGATATGTTAGATTATTCTAGGATATATATATATATATATATTTATTGGCTAGTATTGGTTACATATTGGCTAATGGTGGTTGGTGGTGGTTATTGGGCGTCCCGTATGACAGGAACCAGCCATGTAGCTGGATGGCTCAGCGAACGCCCAAGGCCAAGCCTTTTTTTCGACACATTGGCTAATCAGTTAGAGGCTAGCACTGGTTTTTGATTAGTCAATATATTAGCTTTAAAAAGAACGATTGTATTTGATATACGTTTCCTTGTTGGGTCAAGATGAATGAGATTGAAGTAGTGGCCAGTAGCAGAACAGCTGGGACGATCAATCCTGAATACCTGATTCTAAGCGGTACAGAAGCTCTACCATCAGTGAAAGAGATAATTCAACGAGCACGCAGGAAATCACTAGGATTCGGCCGGAAATCATAGGATTTGGCGGTAGAATTTCTAGAAAATACTCAGGAAACTGCAGGAGTTACCATCATTTGCAACGGTTTCCTGGCATTTTCCCTCTAGGCCAATTGGTGAAGTAAATGTTTGATCAGCAAGCGGTGAGGTGTGATGTAGACTCATCAGTCCATGGGAACTGACACACATGGTTTGCATGGCACATATTAAATTGCTGAATACATGCTGCCGAATTCCTAGCGAGCCACTCCAGTGGATAAACCTGCAGCAAGCGGGAGCAAAACAATGCACCCATGAATACAGACATACATACATGCATGCATGCATACATACATACATACATACATACATACATACAAGCATACTAGTTTTGTTGGCCTCGACCTTTTACAGCGCCTCTGTGAGGCGGCGGACAGCCAAGCCCAGCGAGAGAGAGAGAGAGAGGGGCATACAGATATGTGTATCTTTATTTTTATATATATATATATAAGTATTTTCATGTATTTCTCTTTGATTTTACAGGTCTCGCTCACTCACTATTGATATTACATGATTAAATCTGCATTCAATGGTTGCATTTATTTGTTTATTGTGTTTAGTCGCTGTGAGGCATCATGTTGAAACACAGTTTCTCAGCAGTTTTGCCCCTTGGCCCCGGTTTTTTCGTCCAGTCGGCCCAAGGTGGCACGGGATGGAGAACACAGCCGCGCACTTCACAGCTGTAGAAAGCTTTGAGGACTGCGACCCAGGTTTTTCGAGTAGGGATGAGTCATTGTGCTTAATCATGGTTAACCCGGCTTTACACAATGCTGATCAATGATGGTTAATGTTGCTATGAATCATTCACCTTTGCAACCATGATTAATCTCCCTACAGTGCTGTGAAACCAGCTGTTCAAGTAGATGTAGCACTGATCAGTGTGACCCCAGCCTTGGATGACAGGTTCCAGTTGTTGGCAGCCTCGGCGGAAAGCCAGCGTGACGCTGTACAACTGGATGCGCTGCAAAATGAGTTGCGCGAAGATTCAGCAGCCAACTCTGCGAACATCATCGCCCTTTCAGGTACCCCCAAACGCATCTGACTACTCTCTAGGATCCATCAGTCAATCCCAGAGAGATCTGAGTCAGTCATGTCAGGAAGCCTGTGGGGCAGATTAAATGTTCAGATTAGACGTGCTTGGTGCCTGGGGTCATGACTCATCGCTTGGAGGAGAGTTGGCAGGATGAGTCTCGCTGGAATTCGGCATCGCACTGTCGTGCCGAAGTTAATTTGGTGCGGGAGATTTAAGCGCGGTGTTGTTCAGCTGCAGCCATCAACCGGGAACCTTTTGCATCTTTTGCCACAGGACTTCGATGAAATCAAGGCATGAACTAAATCTGAAGATGGTCTCGCAGAAGCTTCAAGTTCCGTGGCTGATGCTGAAAGCACCCGATGGTTATTGCACATCGGTCATGCGGTTTGATCCTAAGGCCATGAGCTTTCTTTCCGTAGCCTCATGGTCAGAGACTTGATGACATAGGCGGCAGGGATTGATAAACAACGAAGCTGTCAGCTACAGCAGCTGGTCCAAGCTCTTCCATGGAGCAGTTTTCCCATGTGCCACCGTTACTGATCAAGATTGCACTAGGCATTC
>VSDK01028391.1:149795-163949 GCA_009767595.1 Symbiodinium kawagutii | reverse complement strand
TGATGATGATGATGATGATGCTGATGCTGATGCTGATGCTGATGCTGATGTTGATGATGATGATGATGATGATGATGATGATGATGATGATGATGCCGATGCAAATGCTGATGCAGATGTTGATGATGATGATGGTGATGATGATGTTGATGATGATGATGATGATGCTGATGCGGATGCGGATGTTGATGCGGATGGTGATGGTGATGGTGATTCTGATGATGATGATGATGATGATGATGGTGATGGTGATGGTGATGGTGATGGTGATGGTGATGGTGATGGTGATGGTGATGATGCTTGCTGCACTCCCCAAGCCCTACAATCCCCTTCAGGTGTTTGTTTGGAGCGAGACATGCTACTGGGAAAGGTAGGTGGCCAGGGGACTGGCGCATACCCTCACATGGTGCCCTTGTGTGGGGGGCTGAATAATAGGCCGCTTGCACGATCAGGGCCCTCATCCACAGAAACACAGAAACGGCTGGAACTGGAGGCCTAGCACCATCACCAGCCAGTTGCTGGGCTTTATCATGCTGTATCCCTATACCTGTCGTCTTGCATGGTTTCCCAGTCTCAGCATGGCCAAATTCCCGTGCTGTGCTCGCAGACGATCTCTTCGAAAAGGTGGATCCGTTCAAAAAGCTGCCCAAAGGCGCTGAGGGACGGAGGGAAGCACTGGGAACGAGGTCTGCCACGGATGACCCCTGTGACGACCCCTGAGATCTCAGTGCGCTTGCAGCGTATTGGTGTTCTCGGTCTTCAGCGCATGATCACAATTCACACAGTTGGGCACAGTTGGCAAAAGTATGTTGATAGGCCATGTCTTGAGAAGAACGCACGGAATTGTATGGAGATTTGACCAAGATACTTCTTTACATATACTTTACGTCGTCTATTTGTGTGTGCATTTTATCTTACCATTTTATGGTATATTAGATGTGTGAGTCCAGTTCCCTCTTCCCAGGCTGGTGCATTAGTGCCGTCACATCGATGGAGAAACTCAGTTTCAAGCAGCGCACAAAAATTGGCTTGGGCATGTTCGGGCACCGATGTGGGCAGACTCGAATGACCTTGATCTCTTGGCACACTAGTGACTGCATGTGCACGTGTGCGCTCATGCACTGAAAGCCTTTGTTGCCTCTCCAAATATGCTGGCCTGTGGGTTTGCGCATCTAAGCATTGTTTGTGCAAAAGTGATGTTGATACATATGCAAAAATAATCAAAAATACATTATGCAACATTTGCCTCGAGAGTGAAGCAATCTGGCTTGTCACAGGGCCGTCCTTGGACACACAGAGGGTATAGTTGTCATGTCCGGACTGAACTGATCAGTGGCTAGAGCTGTGACTGAGGAAATGGAAAGAGAAGCTCCAGCACTTGCAGGTCCTTCCGAAGTTGCGGGGTTGCTTCAGAAATTGAGGACTGCTCCAATGGCAACTGTACTCCCAAGTAACGGCTTTCTAATGGTTGAATAAAGTCAAGAATAACTAATGGTGGCTAGGGGAGCAGCATTTGTTTATTCATGCCTTAGTTCAGGGCAGCTTGGCGGTACGGCCCTCAGGTGCTATCATCAGCATTGGAAGGTCCTGCCGAGAGGCATTTGCTGGCACCTTCTGACAACTATGCAGCTGGGCCAAGCAGATACTCTCTGGTAAATCAACCTGGCAATTCAAAATCCGCCATGTACAGCTGATTTCTCATGGGCCGGGATTCTCTATGAAATATGGCGGTTTTACATTGCTATGTCAGATTAGCAAAGGGTAAATGCCAAGCATCTTGCGTGACATTGGGAGACTAGGCACATGACCAGATTGGCCAGGGTTCAAGCTTGCCCATCATGGACAGATACTGAGCCAAGGTTCATATTTTTTCGTGACGCGAATTCTATATGTAATAGCTGGCTGATGGTTTTAAACATTTGTCATTTTCCCCAGCATCGTGATTATGAACAAATGGTTGGTTGACTAATATTTTCAAAGGGGTTGAAACCACCAATCAGACATCCACTGGTAGAAATGTGTGGATACTATTTGCATGGTTTATTTCCACTGGACGCCCCGCAGAAAAGACTTGCTAGAGACCTTCGTATGCACATGTGTGCATATGAAAAATATGTACGCAGAAGCCGTGTTGGCAACAGAGACCTGTGTTGTTCCGGATGATGCTGAGGCATCGCTGATCCCCACCATGCAACGGATGCTCAAAAGTCGGAAGTCCCAGTTGCCTGATCCATGCCACCACTCTGTGCCACACAAAATTGTTTTTCTGAGTCATACTCCGGAGAGCCATACAGAAGATCATCTTCAAGCTGATTGATACTGGTCTAGAATCAGATTTCAAAACTGACCAGATGGACAAGATCCAGAGGAAGTGCCACGAATTCCCTGCAAGAATAGGGTTTTCCGCTGCTGGGCGACACTCAAAGGCTTCCCAACAAATGGTCACTTGATGCCAGCGCTCAATGGTTCTTTCGGATTGTTTTTTGATGCCACATTCCTCAATGCTTAGTCCTGTTCCGCTAGCGCTTCGTTCCGCAAGCATCAATCTTTGCGCTGCAGACATCAATGGGCGTTTATCAGTTCATAGGTGGTGTACCCCTATAGTTATTATCCTTCATTGACCAGCTGATAGTAATCAACCAACCATTTTATGGAAAGCCGCAGTAAAAAGTGGTTCCCATGATGTGGTTCCCTATGGCTTTCGTGTTGCCATGTGCCTGTGGGTGTCCCACTGACAGAGTTCAAATCCCCGCTGGCTTTTTCTGCTCAAGTTTTGCCACCTTTTTTCTTCAGCACCTGGAGCGGCTGTGCTGAAGGGAGCTGGTGACATGGGCATGGTATTCAGGGAAAGCACGAAGGGGGAAGGCAAACATGGATGGTTTACATTGGTTTATCAGAATTATTTATGGAAGGTTGGATGGTTTATAGTGGCTTATCATGATTGATGATGCTACATCACCTTGACCCTAAAGCCAAGCATGATCTTGTCAGATGCGTTGATTTTTTCGGGGTATACATAGTTGTTGGTTGGTGGATGTTGGTGGGGGTTCCCTTTTCATGCATGTGTTTTCTTTCATCACATTGTGGAAAGGGAAAAATTTATTGGCCAAAACTCGGAAGTGGCTTTAGGAGAACATCCTTCCACCAAGTTTACATCGCTATGTTCAGAAATGGGTCCGCAAGTGCATGGTTTAATCCACCTGTGCGGGCGGATGTTTTGTCCACACTCATTGGGTCGTGAGCACCAGTGGCCAACTGATACAACATCTTTGTGTGCAAATACGTGTCGTGTGGGTCTATGCCGTCTTTGCATTTATGTGTACATTTGATATCATTTGATTATATACAGTGCATCCGCTATTTGAGCACATAAGAATCTCAAATTCTTGGCCCAGGGTCTCTCAAATTCTTACTTTCAATTTCGCTTGATTTTCCAGCATTATGCGTTGAGAACCCCTCAAATTCTCAACAGATTCTTGTTTATGTAAATTTTGGTGACCATCATGACTTCGAAGGCTGGAAAGTCAAAAAAAGTTTTTCGGAGCCTGAAAAGTTCCTTTTTAGGATTTTCTGCGGGTTGGGGGCTCGACTTCCCCCAGGGGCTAAAACTTCATTGCCTGCCCGGACTTTGTTTTTGCTTTTAAGAATTTAAAGTGAGGGTCCCTCAAATTCTTAACTGAGCAGGGGGAAGATGTATGCATACCCATAGGGACGGAAACATATTAAGCCCCTCAAATTTTTGTAGAATAGATTCTTTTACAGTAATTGCGCTTTATTCAAGGCATCTCAAAGAATAAAAATACATAAATCATCTCAAAATCACAGCAACGCCGATGGTTAGTTCGGACTCAACCAGTGACACCGAGGCGGTCATGTTCACATGCTGTACATGTCTTGAAGAAGATCCCGGACCTGTGGCTGAAATCGGGGTCAGCCCCTTCGAGGAGCGGCTCAGGGATGCGAAGGGCAGCAAGCGGCTCAGGTTGTGGAACTCCCTGGGGGTTGGACTTGGGACCACCTGCCAAGCTGTTGCAGGGAGATGCCCAGCCGAACATGCTGATGGAGGCGAAGGGAGCCTCAGAGGCGGGAACCTCATCCGTCATGGATCGTCATGGTGTCCGCTCACCACCAGCATGCTATGAGAAGAGCATAGCCATGTGCTGTTGCAGCTCATCTTTGCTCAGCCAGTTGATTCAAGGAGACCAGTGCCAAGAACTTAGATTTGGAGTGCGATATTACGAGTAGGTTGAGAACCTGTAAAGGATTGCAAGCGCGGATTTGCGCAAGCGTGTGTTGGAATCTGGTTTGTCAATCTTCGGGTGCCTTGGATTCAGGGGCAAGGCTAACCCCATCATTTGCCCAGTGGCGAGCTGTGTAAAGAATTGGCACCAGGATGCATCGGGCATGGGTCTTAAGCACAAATCAAAGCCCCTCCGATGAACATCTTGGGATTCCCATGGCCATCCATGGAATCCATGACCTTTGTCGGTGAGGCAAGCGACGATGACGTGGCTCCAGAGTATGGTACGTTTACCGTTGCTTGAAAGAAAAACTTATCCAGATCATCTAGGGCGAGGAACCAAGCAGCAAGAACTGTTGGCTGGCCGGGCAGCCCACGAACAATGCCAGGGTCATCGTGAATATCTATTTTATTCGATGTCCATTCAAAGCTGGGCAACACACTTTTTTGCATTATACATTATCTAGTCATGAGATCCATTTGAAAGATGATGGTACGCCCACAGAGCCCCACATGGCACTTCTATGGGTCATGGGATCCACATCGATCCACGTTACTGTGTCGTGGTGCTTGTGTCGTTGTGCTTCAGGTCCATGTGCCCGTGCATGATGGCAATATGGGTTTGGTGCTGGATCTCGTGGATGTCGCCAGAGGGCCCATGATCTCCAAGGTGGCGTTGCTGCCAACGGCTCAACATGTTGTCATGGCGGATGTCTAAACGAATACATGCAGCACATGTATGCGGCTGCATGAGAAAACACACACTGAGTAAATGCCAAGGCATAGGTGATATGAGATGATATGAATTTCTGTGTAACAGGTTCACTGGGTTGAATCTTGGACGAGTGAACTCTCAACATAACAGGTGCGGTGGGCAGCTTTCAGTCGGCTGAAGCAATGAACAGCTGAAAACAAAGTAGTAGAACAGCTTGTGATAGCCACTTGATTGAAACTTCCGAGTTGCAGGTACGTCATCAGGCGTCCCTGATGATATCCTAGGATCATATGAGGAGCTTCGTTGGATGGAGCCTCATATGTCCTCTCCATCCCCCTGCGCTTTTTTCAATTCACAGTATCCCCTGGAGACGGGGTTTGACACACACAAGGAGCCCAGGTGGGCAAGAAGTATGAAATTCGTCTGGTCGTTTCATTGACTGGAACTCAAACATGTCCCCCTGCGCTGTTTTCAATTCACAGTATCCCTTGGAGACGGGGTTTGACACACACAAGGAGCCCAGGTGGGCACGAAGTATGAAATTCGTCTGGTCGTTTCATTGACTGGAACTCAAACATGTCTTATATATTTCGATATATAACCTGATACATCAACGCTCAGAACCAAACATGGATAGACAGCAAGGCAAATTTGACAAATGACAAGTCCGCTCAAGATAAGATGACCGGTATGTAGTGATACATCAACACGAACTAAACGCGACAAGCATATACACTAGCAGCTTCGGCTCTGAGAAACAGGTTTGCTACCACACGGGCAGCTTGAATCTAGGCATGCTTGGTTGTTGCTGAGGCCATGACTGGTGAAGTGGACGGGAGAGGATTGGAGCATGAGCAGTGAATGCCACAGACGGCAAGGAGAAGTGGAAGCCCGTGGAAGCCACTGTAAGAAGTGGATGGGCATGGGGGATGGGAATGGGGACGGGCAAGGGGGAATGGGGAGGGGCATGGGGATGAGGTTGGGCATGGGGATGGGGATGGGAAAGGGGCAAAGTGAACATGGTGCGTGGTACATCGGAAAGCGTGGCTCTGGCCACTTTGCACTGTTTCTTTGGTTCCGGTCACTCTCCAGTCATAACTCAACACAGCGCTCCTTTGAGCGGGAGGCAGCAAGAGAAAGTAGTGACATAGAGGGGGAGACAGCGCAGCAAAGGAGAGAAAAACAGAGCGAGGAAACAAGCAAAAGACACCAACCCGGCGGGGCGGAGAAAGCACAGCAGAGAAACGGGGCAGTGCCCAAGCCCACAAACCACCACGGCAGACAACAAAGAAGCAAACGACAACAACCAAAACCAGCCAACCAGCACCCAGGGGAAGGGGATTAAACAAATGAAACTGGTGGAACCTGTTGGGTGACTCAAAAAATCTGGGCAAACTGGCTATGAGAGCACATAACGGCTGTGATCATAGCAACCATGAGAGCACATAACTGCTGTGATCATGGTGACTGGTTCGAATCTGGGCCGTAATGGGTTGTTGCACTGCGTGGTTAAACCTGGGCAATCATTCGAATCTGCAAAAATCGAAACCTGTGTCACGGCTAGAAATGCGACGCTACGCATTGAAGTGGTGGTCAGACCACCAAACCTGCTGTGATTTGTAGAAACTTGGACTCAGGTTCCCCATCCTCGAAAGGACAGTACAACTCGGGCAACCTAGAAGGATAGGCCACGAGGAAAATTTCACACACTGAGTAAATGCCAAGGCATAGGTGATATGAGATGATATGAATTTCTGTGTAACAGGTTCACTGGGTTGAATCTTGGACGAGTGAACTCTCAACATAACAGGTGCGGTGGGCAGCTTTCAGTCGGCTGAAGCAATGAACAGCTGAAAACAAAGTAGTAGAACAGCTTGTGATAGCCACTTGATTGAAACTTCCGAGTTGCAGGTACGTCATCAGGCGTCCCTGATGATATCCTAGGATCATATGAGGAGCTTCGTTGGATGGAGCCTCATATGTCCTCTCCATCCCCCTGCGTTTTTTTCAATTCACAGTATCCCCTGGAGACGGGGTTTGACACACACACACACACAAGTTGTGTTATGTATAGCATGTAGCAACATACATTTATGATTTATGATTGTGTATGCTGAAATGTGTTCAGATTTCCTTTTAGAATAAGTAACTATTGCATGCAAATGAGTTTGCATTGCCTATAACATGATAGCATCCACCCTTGCACATTCAGATACACATATAGATGCATAAATGTTGCATGATTAGTTTGGTCATATCACATGGGGTGCAGAATCAAGAATACCAGCCTCCTTCACAGACTCACTTGCTATCCAATATAATTCCAAGATTTCAACCAAAAAAAAGATTTATCTATCCGGTGCAATGATCTATTCCAAGAGATGTTATTTGTTGTGCCGCCTGTAGGGTGAAAACGAAGTTGAGCCCTACATAGCTATAGCAAACTCCAACTTCGTCGGACGCACGGTACCGTGACACTGGCGTTGCCAGGTGGACCGTGGAGCAGTCCAAAAATTCAACGACAGGCACCCCATGCAGGTCACTGGAGAAGCAGCCTACTTTGCTGGATGGCTTACCGCTACTACCTGTGCATACCTATGCAAGGGTTTTTGTAGGTTTTTGGCCTTTTTGGAATGTGATTGATTTTCCATATAGCCACGAAGAATTAAACTTTTAGCACGGGATCTAAGAATCTAAGAGCCACCACGTTGACTCATTTGTAGATTTGCTGGTGGCATAGCAGTGGGAATCCTGGAGGAGTGTTGTTTCAAGACCATGGCTCGTTGTCTATGCAGATGAACCTACTTGACTCACTTGACGCTGCGGGGGGCAGAGGATCGTTCCAGACGAGGCGATCCAAGTTCATGATCGTATCTTCGAGTTCGATGGTGTGAGAGGGTGCCCCAAGATCCAGCAAAAGATGACGCTTGGGACTTGCTTGGAGCATCTTAGAGCGCTTACTTCCAGAGGATTTGTCACAAGGCTTGGTTTTCTTGTCATTCCATTTGTGGTCTTAGGGAAGTTGGGCGTTCTATGCGGAATGGCAATAATAAAGAGAGAGGTTGGGGCGGGCCATTTTTGAAAGGATTGGGATTCGGAGTGTCAAGTTGGTGGCGAATGCATATTCTGTTGTTTGATTTCAACGCTCCATGAGAACCATGATGTATCTAGAGAGATTTCATATGGTTTAATGGTTTTAAACCATGGCAGGCAGCTTGGGACCCTTTGCAGCGCCCTCCTTTTGCCATCCTCAAGGCCCATGCACGCTTATGTTATGCCTGTAAGTATACATACTCCTTCTATGAGACCATTTGGGGACAACTCTGAACCGTGTTTCTTAGCGTGCTGCCATCGCACTGCATGTAGGTCTGTTCAATGGGCACTAGACAATGTACTAGCGTTTGGCCGTTGAGTCCGCGATATATGTGGAAGATACATTTGCGTGCATGTCTCGATGACTTCCTTCTATCGAACCATGAGGTGTGCTTTTGTCCAAGGCAAACAGGTCCGCAGAAGAAGAAAGACGGAGGGGGAGAGAGAGATGCCAATGGTAGGCCCCAGTTTGCTCAGAAAATTGAGTTGGCGCGTGGCTTTGACTCAGGAGAAGTGGCAAGCTGTCTGACATTGTCAAGATCACCCTCAATAGGCCTAAGCACGTGCAGGTGCGCAGCATGGGTTTGGTCACAACTCCACCCTTCGTCAAGCTGCAACACCAAGGTGGAGCTCAAAAAGGCCAGCGGCTTGGGGATCAAAATGGCTCCATGGCCTGCAATTTCGCATGCTTTCCTTGTTTGAACATGGCTGGTCATATGTGGTTTCCCATGGTTTTCCTTGAATTGAAAGATATATTGTTTGGAAACAAAGCTGGCCACAGCAACGTCAAGCCCCTAGGACTTCAAGTCCGACTCAGACGGTGCTGTCGTTGATGAGGTCATGGAAGTGGGTCCTTGGTCGGAGCAATGTCCAGGTGAAAGTTACATGACAGCCAGCTGAATTTCAAGAATTGGGGGTACCCATTATCATCCGATTATTATATAATTTGGAGCAATAAACCAGCCATTTTTGGGGGTCCCTATTTTGAGAAACCCCCGTATATATGATCATATCAACTTTGGTTTCAAAGGTTGCCTTCCAAAAATTACTTGGAGCAAAATGAGGTTTCGCAGCTTTGGCTTCTTTTCAACCATCCCGGGGATGATTACCTAATGCACTGACCATCACAGACTGATGAATCTACCAACCACTGGACAAATCAGAATTGCCGGGTGCTCCGGCCTGGCAACATTCTCCAGGATGCTGGTGGAACGCCAAATGATTTAAATGCCCAGCTGTCAGTCTCACTGATCACTTGTTTTATTTTGTTTTGTAATGGGTCTCGAATGTTCAATTGTAAAATGGAAAACTGGTTTCCTCATGTTTCCTCCTTTGAGAATTGTTGAAACACAAGGCAGCCGCAGCTAAGTACCGTCTTCGACAGTTGGACTTGTCATTCGAAAGTGCGTGAGTTAGCTTGAATTCTGTTCACCAAAGGGCCGAGCGATGTGGATGACAGCCAAAATATTTCTGAACGGAAAATGATCACAACAATTCTTAAGAGAGAGAGAGAGATCAAAGTTTTAAGTGGTTGGCATGCCCAACCCCTTCAACCCCCACAATCCCAAATGCAGCACAATGAATCTGGAGCCCTTTTGACTTGTAACGTGAAAGAGCATGAACGACATCAAGAAACGTCCAAAGGGAATACCTTAAACGTGGCTATCCTAAAGGATGAGCTAATCTCCCCTCCTTGAGGTCAATGAGGTCCTGGATTCAGCATGAAGACACCAATAGAATCTCCGCATATCTCTGCTGCTCTTGAAAGCGATCCACTGGATTTTTCATAGCCAAAATCTTGCCCGCAAATGGGGTGTTTCACTCTTGAGGGGCTGGAAATGAAGTTTCGGCGTGGCAATAAGTGGAGCCCTAGAAGTCCACAAGTTGCTACTTGATTAACAGGGGGGCTTTATTTACTTTGACATTAGCACAAGAGTTCTGAAACCAAACTTCACTCTTGGGTGCGGCCGTGTATCAGGTCAGGTTTCCATTTGGAACAGGGACAATCCGAGCAAAGCGATTGCAGTGGGCGATCGGATTTTGTCACTGAATGACCCTTGAAGATTTTAGCGTAGCCGCGTAAGTCTCTGTGCAATTTTTGCTGCTTGCTGCCTGTGGGTCCATTCCTTTTGTTTGGTAGTGGTCCATGGCCCATAAACAATTTCTGATTGTTTGTTACGAGTCATTGTTAGTCGAAGCAGTTTCGCCGTTTTGTTTTCCGGTGCTAATCTTGAGTGTGGTACTATTTGTGCATCATGTTTTCTTGAGTCAAGCACATTGCTGATGACCAAGGGCTTAAGATTGCTTGCTTTTGTGTCTACTGGGTCTGGTCAGCAGCCCTTTCACCTGGCAACCCAGGATCAAAGGTTGAAAGGAATTGAGCTCCTCGCTGGCAGGGACATGAGGGACCTTGGCCTCGGCTGGCATTGTGCTTTGCATTTATGGACTACGGTTGGTTGAATCGGTTTCTTCACTTATTCGCATCTATTCGTCAAAACGATCCCAGTTTTCTGGTGCTGGCAACCCATGCCCGTCACCGAAGCCATTGATGGATGGCGGTGTCATCAAGCACATGAAAGTCGGAGTGATGTGTATCCTCACTGGGATCTGCTGCAACACTGCGGCACCATCGCCCGAGGTTGATGGACCAGATGAAAAACACCGCAGAATTGAACTTGGTGGTATTGAAATATTGAGGATAAAGGGCTTGAAGCCATGATTTGGACCACAGAAATGGCAGGATCCAGTGCCAAGCCTCGTGAAACGACGCACTTGTGCGCTGGTGTTCACTGCGGAAGTGGCTGCAGTCCAGTTCGGCCAAAACTGGGGAACTCGGACGCTTCGGAAGGTCGGATTGCTGAAGGGAATTGCAAGATCCGTTGATGTCCCACCTTCCCAAGGCCCACATTACACATGCAGATAGGTGGATGCCATGCATCATGAACTTTAACAGAATATCTGTGCAAAAATGTGAATCACATTGATACGCGCTTGTGTAGCAATATGCAGCCTGCTAGTATAGAATATGATGAAATTGATGGTTACTGATCTACCTTACACCAGTTCTGACAGGACTAGTGACTAGGGGTTGTAGTGGCATTTGGTGGCAGGAGTACCAATGATCGCAGCAAGAAAACAGGAAGCTATGACCCGATGTATCAAAATCACCGATCAGAGAACTCGCATGTAAATGAAGAATCCGATATCGATAATGAAATAGTTGTCATTCAATATCGGCAATGATCAATTGCAGCAGCTGAGCTACCACCCAACTGACCACTTCAGTAGCCAACTACTGCGGTGGCCGAGTGTGATCAAATTCCATGCGACGCAGATACCCTGCTTCTGGGCATGGCCCTGCATGCGTCCCTGCATGCTTTTGGTACCCCATGGTACCCCTTGCCTTCCATGATATCGTGCGTCCTGTTGCATGCTGGGCACCAGTACTCGAACATAGGGCGAGGTCCCATGGCTCCCATGCAATCCGAGCTCCTCGAGACCTGACAATTTTTAAAATGGCCATGGGAGGGCGAGGTCATGTGGTTTGCTCGCCTTCCCAACCGCTGGAAGACTAGCAACGTCTAACAACAAACCTCTGGGGCCATCCATGACTTCCAGAGACCTAGCTCATTGCATGCTCAGTTCCTTTGAGACTTGCGCAGCTAATGTTGAAATAGCCGACAGACCTGTGATTTTCTCCTGGCCTGAATTTCTTACAGTTAATGAATGACCAAATCCGCTGACTGGGCAGCTTCCCCCGCTGTTTCAGCGAGTGGCTTCGTGCAGGAGATTTTTCTGATGTCAGGTTATGCTCAGTGGCATCCATGGGAATCCATGAGTCATTCGGTGCTTGTGGAAGCCGCGAAGCCACGTCTTCGTCGGGGCCAGGGCCCGCTGACGAGCACGACGAAAAAGAGCTGAGGTTGGAGATCAGCGATGTCTTGGTCCAACATTGTCCATTCCCATTGTTCATGGCCTCCCCCATCATTGATGGTTGGCCATGGCAATTTCATGTATAAATATTTTCTTTTTTTATTTGTACAATGTTCTACATGATGTTGTTGTGTCACTGCGTGCATTCATGAATCTTCGGGAGATTGGTTGAGGAAACCCTACATTCATTGCAATTTGGTTTCCAATATGAACTTGGTGAATTCTGGTGGCACATTGTTCATGCCATGACGGGGTGGCGGGGATGGGCAGGGTGCAGCTGCAGACCCAACGATGGTCACAACTTGGTTCCCCTGCGACTTCGCCACAGAGGAACCCGGGCTCCTACTGCACTTCCAAGGAGTCCATCCACCGGACAAGCACCACCAGTGATAGGATGTCCCAATACTTGCTCAAGATTTCATATGATTTCATATGATTTCACTCCGGATCATTGCAGGATTAGCCGAGTCAGCAGCACCCCCAATTCACATTCGAGAAGCCGAAGCCATCCGAAGCCCAAAGTGGGAACATCCGGTGCCCAAGGTGAGAGCAACATCCCAGTTCTGACAGAAGTGGCCAAGTGCGCCTTGGTCCCACCTGTTGGATATGGCTTGGGAGGTCCTGGGGGCCAATCAGAGTTTGCCCCAGAAGTTCGGGGGCCAAAGGAGCATACAGCTGTCCCCGCCACCATACCAAGTGATGGAAAACCGTAGGAACACCATGGGAAAACCAAGGGAAAACCCTGGAAAAATTGAAGCCGAGGCATGGGCTTGGTCGCCAAGGGCTTGCAGAAACATTTCGAAAGATTCGCGCGCCAGTTGCTGCCAGTGGCGTTGGCCCGGATCAACGATAAGAGCACCTTGCCGCGGCGAAGCCATGCTGGCTCACAGGGAAATTTGAAGGCAAAGCTTTTGGCTGCAGCGTGGTTTCAAACATTCTTGTTACCCCTGGTGTTACCTAATTGTGCCTTGATTATCTGTTATTTTTCATGGACGTTGAAACCACTAACCAGTTCTGGCTGTATCCACATGACATGGTTTTGCTCAATACTGCGACCATTCTTCGAGGTTTTCTAGCTGGTGGGTGTTGCTGGCTTGTTGATCCAGTCTTGGGTTTGGTTGCCGCCGCTGAATGCGGACTGTTCCGTTGAAGCTTAGAGATGTTCAGAGCGTGAGTCATAAGAATTGACGCACAAATTGTCACACTGCAAAGCGGTTGATTTGACTGTCACCGTTGTCGTGGAACACCACACCAATGTCACGTACCTGACGCAACTTGAACGTCAAGTGCTTGAAAGAGAACGGATGAAAAGCAACATGGTAAGGTCTACTGATCCCCCTGACGGGTGTTCATCATCCCACATCCCTTTGTTTGGGTGCTTCCTAAGCCTGATTTTAGGTGTGTGGAAGGTCAACTGCCTCATCGAAAGGGTTGAGCAGCTGCTGTGGTCTGTGTCTTTGGACGTGCTCTTGGAGGAGACATTCTTCCTTTGCTTCCTGTGAGGTAGCCATGATTGCCGTCAGATTTGCAGCTGTATGAATACATATGCCCCTGCAGCATAGCTGCATAACATGTATTTAGCATACACTAATGTATAGATATGCACAGTGTACGGTGTGTGTGAGTGTGCGTGCATGTGCACTTTCCAAAACAAACAAGCACCTATTTGGCAATTGCAGTTGGAAAACAAAATCTCAAGACAGTTGTACGGTAGACCTTTCGTTGCCTGAAGAATGTTGCTGCAATGGTAGGCTCCTGAAGGGCACACGCGTGCGGGTTTGGTGACCTTGATGTGCACTGGCACTGTTGCAGCTTCGCATCCACCCAGCTTCGATTGAACGTATGATGATTAAACCTGTGTTGGGAAGGGGGTATATCACAAGTGCCCATGATCGTCAACAAACATCAACGTTTTTTCTCGTCCTAAGCCATGAACTCAGAAGCACGACGAATCGAATCAGATCCGAAATATCAGAGTGCAACCGACTCACAATCATCACCAGCATCATTAAACAAACATATATATATATATATATGTTCAAGATCATCATCATCATCATCATCATCATCATCATCCATCAGCATCATCAGCAGCAGCAGCAGGAGCATCATCATCATCATCATCATCATCATCATCGTCATCGTCATCGTCATCGTCATCGTCATCGTCATC
>VSDK01028391.1:137766-148370 GCA_009767595.1 Symbiodinium kawagutii | reverse complement strand
CAGCAGGAACATCCAACTGCCGGAGTTATTAATGCTAGCAGGTCCTAGCTCGTAAATGCGCATCGTTTTGAGAAGCTCAATGCCATGTTACTTTTCTCGGCCATCTCACATTAAAGCTGAGAGCTGGTGCGCTTGAGCTGCTGAAACTGCTGAGGTTTGTTTGTGAAGAAGGAAGCTTTGAGTCTCTTGATGCGAGCTTTGGAGCTCCCTCAGGCAGCGGTGTCATCACTGGTGGCAGATCCCCAGCACCAGTGCGTTATTCCAAATTCAGAAAAAGAAGTGAAAAAATGGCACTGCCAAAAGCCAGGCATAGCCACTATCCTTAGTTGGCTATGGCTCAACGCTACAGAGGACCAGCAAGAATGATCACTGTCGTGTCCGTGTTGTTTCGTAAAGGTCCACAAAAACAGTTACTGAACCTAGCACAAATCATGCAGAAACACAAGCTATTTGTTGTGTTTATTGTTCTATGAATCTCCCAAATCCCCTGGCGGAACCTGAAGTCCTGCAGGTGTTGGAGATTTATCCGGACGCCCCTCAACGCTTCTTCCACGCCAGCGCAACCTTGGCCCTGCCTTTGGTGGACGATTCTGATAATACCGTGCGGCAAGAAGCTGCCACTGGGCTGAGCACTGGGCTGATCAAGTCTTGTCAGGATGAGTTTTGGCTATTGTTCATGGCCATTTGTGGTCCATATCTGTGGGTTGTAGCCATCAGCCATAGGGCATGATCATCCACATGGGAAATAAGAATGGAATAGCCATGACTTTCGGATAAACATTGTATTGGCAGACTTTCAGAGCAGGTTTGAATGCACCTTGAAGTTTTGATACTTTTTGGGCGTTGGTTGCGGGTGGCCCGGCTGGCTCCTGGCACCATTTTGACGGTCTCCGACTCCAACCGAAGCTACACTTTGCTTTGACTCTGGCAAGGCCAAAGCTTTGGCAAAGTTGGTGGTCCAGAACAGGGAGGCCGGGGAACAGAATAGCACATCAAAATGGAGAGGAATGGTAAGCTTGAAGTTCACAAGACAGGCCGTTGTTTTGTTTGTTTCGCTTTGAGCGATCTTAAATGAAAGCGTGCATTTGAGCATGCAGTTTCGAACAGTCAAAGCCATTGCAAACAGGCAGCGGACTCAGTCCTTGATCGATTGCCGGCGCATCGCCGGAATCTCTTCGAGGAGGAACATCGGAAGCTTTCCAAGGACTCAGACTGACTAGTGACTATACTCAGCCTCTTGAAGTTGAGGCCGCTCAAGCTGAAATGAACTTACCATGAGCGGACTAGGAGGCTGGTGAGCAGCCTCATGAATGCTGAATTCTAACATCAATAGTCTCCGATTCGATCAAGTTCTCCGACATTCTCCAACATTTTTCCTCGGCCCACGGAACACAAACGCGCAAACACTTGACATTGGCAGGATATTCCATCATCTCCAGATTTGCGGGTGCCTTCACCCCTATCCCCGGCGACGGGGCAACGGGTGGCTTCGCCATTGAAACAGAAGCTCCACACAGTTCCGGTGGAGACTGCACCATTGCAGCCCTGGCTACCTGGGCCGACACTTGGAAGGTGGGCAAATGAGTCAGGTCCCTTCTGTCTCCAACCAAGAGTTGCTTATGATTTATGCATACTTGTGTTGGACATAAAGGAGACGTGCTAATGTATGTTAATGTCATATACGGATACTCTTGCGCTAGAAAGGTTGCCATCCCATTATGCTATAGTTTTTGCTCATCTTTTGTTCAACCAACCAGGAGTTTCTGTGGGTGTTGCCGCCGAGAGCAGCCGCTCTATATAAATAAGTACAGCTTGGCAACACATTTAGGTCTCGGGTGGCCCCTAGAGAATCCTATAGATCCCTGAGGCGCTTCTTAGCATAAAGGTGGCATCCATAGCTGGCTTGAACAGTTGGCCTGTGGCTCGGAACATTGAGGAGGTGGAGCATGACGATTTCTAGCACTTGCAGTTTGGAATTGAATCTGCTTTGATCTGAAAGAGGGGTTTATCAGGTTTGAGATTTTTGATATTCTATTTTCTCAGAGTCACCAAAATGCAAGGCATCACACTTAGTTGAGAGGGTTCCTAAAAGTGCTTCCCTCGACAGCACATCGTGGAGCAAGCAGTCGGACAAGCAAACTGACCCCTCAGATCCATGCCAGGACTACTACAGCATACTCGCATGTATGCCTGACACGATTTCCCCAGCATACTTGGTTATTCGACTTTTCCAGCTTCGAGTGACTTTGCATTAGACTGGTAGACCCACTTTGTATCGGAGTCCCGGGAGGTCTGACTGCCAAATGACCAGGTAAAGAAGCTTTGTCAGGGGAATTCACTTCACATTGCTCCCAAGCATCCCAGGAAAGCCCCGATTGCAGAGACAAAAGTTGAGAAAGAGGCAGGCCAAATTGGATGAGGGGTTGTTTTGTTTTGGTTGCAAAAGAAGCCGTTGTTAGAAGTCCTTGGGCTGCATCCAGAAGTTTATTGATTTTGTGGGCATCAATGGTTTACCCTGAAACCTGGAAATCCAGCAATGCAGAAACCGGCCTAGTATGTGCTGAGAAATCGCTAACCACCAACCTATCTATCGCATGTCATTTGGGGGCGGGTTCTCCCATCGTTCCTCGTCAAACATAGTCATTTTTGAAAGTTTTGGTGATTTGTTCACGTGCCATCAAATTTGGACAGACCAAATTTACAAGAGTGAAACAAGGGCAAGAGCGTGCGACAGGCCTAGTTCATGGACAAGGGGTTGGGTATTATGCTAGAATTGTTCTAACAAAGAGAGGAAGGAGGGAGAGACCTCGGGTTCCAATTAAATCTTCTCAGCTCTATTTCTACCATCCTCATCGTACATCATTGCTGCTTACGCATGGTGTTTTTTGATGATTCATTTCCATGTGTTCTTGTGTACGGTATAAATGTTCTAATTCTACATCACCAAGATCGGTTTGAGCGGTTTGGTGCTACCCGCATCACCCCGGGTTCCAAATATTCACTGTGAGTGACGCTTCGTCGCAGGAAGTAAAGCCTCCCAAGGCTGAAGGCAAGGAGAATCGTAGTGAGCCCGTGCAGGAGGTCAAAGAAGTAGTAGAGATGCTTGGATACAAGCAGCCCCTCTAAGCTTAATGCATCACAATGAAACATTGCTAGCCCCAGATCATTTTCGACCATTGTCAGCATTATCGAGCAATACGAACGCCTGAGCTTTAGTTGCCATTATTGGTCATCGTTACCAATTTTATTTGGCCCTGAATCACCATCATCAACTATTACAAACCGTTGTTAAGCATGATGGCAGGACTGTGACGACAACTCTGGGGTGGGCAAATGATTCGCGAGGGTCACGCACACCTTCAGACGTATGGGATTTAGACATCCAGAATCCTCTAGAGATGTTTGTATGTTTTCTATTGTTTTCCCCTGTTCATTTGTATGGCATGTCTATGTGAAGGCCCACGCTTGCTTGAGCTTCAACTGCAGCAATGAAACACACGTTGTCCAACAAAGTCGTTGGACTGAACGATGCCAATGTCACCGTTGATGCCGCTCCGGGGGTTTCCAAAAGGCAGGAACAAAAGGGCCACCACCCCGGGCCACATCTAAGGACGCCGCTGATCAAACAAATGGCGGAAGAGATCAGAAACCTTCGCTCAAAGGCGAGCAAAGAGCAAACTTGTAGAAATGGTAAGCACGGAAGGAGTAGAACTTCACCAAGAAACTGCAATGCCAGAACTTGAGGATGGAAAAAATGTTGTAAATGTATGTAAGTATATGCATGACGATGGAGAGAGATATACATATAGAAGTGTTTGTGTATGTGTGCACTTGCAAGTTTATATACAGAATATGTGTAATGCGATGTGGCTCTGATGGATGCGATGTCATGCGATGTGATGCCATATAACGTATGTATGTGTGTGTGCTTGAAGCCTCAAGACAATCCTGAGTTTTTGGATCAACTGTGGAGCGCCACCATGAAACTTGCTGCAGCCTCGCAGGTGAAGCAGCTCGAAATGGAATCTTGGCACAGCAAAGGTGTCCAATCAGCTGGGTGTGTGGCATCCAACTAGTTGGAGTGATGCAAATGGTTCCTCCCTAGTCTACTAGTTTTTGGTTGGGGTTGGCTTCATTGAGAGGCCCATCTAGGGTGATTGTTGGACCATGTTGGACCATATGACCATACCTTGAGGTTAAAGTCGCATCTCAAGATTTTCAAAGTTTATCTCACTTAAGTTGAAACTTCAAACACACGCCTGCCACGACTCACAGGTCTCGAGGCCAGTGGTGCTTCTCTGATTTAATAAGGTGCCAATCATTACAATCATTGCTCCACTGCGGGCAGAGTTGTAGCATGATGTGTGTTGTAGTCACCCACATTTTGGCAGCAAGACGTGACACCAATTACATCCGACCCCGGGCAGATGCTGTCCAGCAGTTCGCTTGAGCAGCTGAGGACAAGGAACGTCACGAGAAAGTGGAGCTCAAAGCAGATACTCCTTCTCCAGGGCCTACTCTCGCGACGGTGCCAAGGCATGGCGCTCGAAATGGAGCAATCAAAGAGCTGAGGGCACTGAGTTTTGGCACTATGATTCCTATGTGACTATGATTTTACTTTGATAGTAATTATGATTACTATGTGCTGTGAAAAGTTTGAAATGATGTTGAGCTTTGTTTTGCAAAAGGGGGGCCCTGGTCTTCTCCAGCATTTGCTCCCCAAGCGTTGTTTGTTCCAGGCCACGTGCTCCACCGAGCAGCTGTGAGACTGCTGAACGCCCGGAAGCTTACCCACAGGGCTGCACCAGCCATCTTTCCCTGGCAAGTTTCCAGAGGTGTCCCAAGGTGTGAGTCATGTGTTCCCAGAAATAGGTAGAATTGCTTGATGGATGTTGATGAATGTGGATACCTAATTTGTGTTGCCTAATCCTACGATCTCCTATGCACTTGATCGTTGTGAGCTAGGTTTCCTCTAGATGTTCTCAAGCAATTCATTGTTTCAACATGTTTCAACTTCAATCCATGGCGCTCCAAGGCCGCGATGAGACGCCTCGGCGCGTGGTGAGGGATGGCACCCCAACTCGCCGCGAAAGTCCCCTGCACCGCAGCGACCTGGGACGTCTGACGCGAGACGCCACCCCACCACGCCAGCAGCGCCAGGCCACGCCCCCCAGGCGTCGTGAAGGCCTCACCCTGGCGCCGCGAGAAGCGACGCCCACGAGGAACGACCTGCGCCGGGATCCAACGCCTACGAGACGCGAACCGATTTGGCGCAGGGATCCCACGCCCACGAGGAGGGAGCCCACCCCAACACGCCGTGAGCTGCCTGCGAGGCGCGAGGCAACACCGACGCGACGAGAGCCCACACCAACGAGGAGGGAGCCGATGCCGCCTGTCTGAGCAAAGTTGTTACCATTTGTTACCACACCTTTTTTTAATTTTTTTCGTCTTTTTTCCTCTACTTAACATTGGCAAAGGCATGCTGAATCGTTCCCCCAAGGGCAAAGGTATCAAGTGCCATATGCGTTCAGATGCATTCGGTATGCACAAGCAGCCGAGGACAGCGAGACGCGAGCCCACACCAAACAGAAGAGATCCCAGCGCGAGCAGGGAAGCGACTCCTCGGCATGAATCAACATCAACACCCTCCAGGCACGTAGCCCACTTTGGTTCGGTAACTTGACATGGTACATGTGATACTCATGTGTTATCAAACTATGCCAAGAAAAGGGGGAAAGCTGGTGAGTTCAATGCAGGAGAAGGCAGCATCCAATCTCTTGGACTCCTGGCTACCTGCAGGAGAGGGGCAACGGGCATTGCTTCTGATTTTGAGCTTGACTTTGTTTAATTCTGTTCAATTTGAAACCATTTTCTTCAATGGAGATGAAGCATGATGAATCTCCTGGGCTAATATGTCATTCATGTCATTTTGCCACCTTCCAAGCCACGCTCCAATGCCTCTTGCCTTTACGCAGCAGAGTCCCACAGGACGGAGATAGCGTGGTCCTGGGTGAGAGTCAGGGGGCCCAGCGCATTCGACATCCATGAACAAAGTTCTTAGGATAAGGAGAAGGCGGATGCTGATGTCATTTGATGGCTGATGACGATCAAGGTGATGGTAGTGCTGATGCTGCTATTGATGGCGCGCTGCTGAGGGTGTAAGGGTAAAGTGTATATGAGCGTATGCCCTCTCAGTAGTTATAGATAAGCTTATCAACCTAGGACCTGGGGTGTGAAGAGTCATTGGATGCCCTTGTATTTGGCTAATTGTTTTGCACACGATGCAGACTGCGTGTACGCCTGTGAGCCTCAGATCGCACTTAGAGACTTAGAGAGCACTACCCCAAAGCCTTGGGTACGCACATGAAAGGCTGGATGCAGAGAGGCGCAAGAACATGTAGCCTTAGCATGCCTTAGAGTCTTAGAGCAGAAGCATGCTCGTGTGGACATATATTATGAGCAAAGAATTTGGTGACAGGATCGGGTAGAAATGTGAACTCGGACATAGATATGCCATGCGCTGTTTGCTGTTTAGAATTGGATCTCCCGAATCATTGACTGCGGTTGGCTTGGGAATTCGCCCCCTACAGTAGTCGCGTCGTGTGTGTTTCAAGTATATGTGTGTGTGTGAGATGTCCCCTCGTGGGTGTGTCAAAGGGCCAGGGAATACTAGGAAATGCTTGGCTTTTTGCTGACAACCAACCGCCTGATCAGATAGTCAGATAGCTGTTCCGTTTCCAAATCACAAGCTGGACAAGCCAAGGCGTGGTACCTTTCCAGATCGCTCTGCCTCGCTTGTCAAAGCAGGTGGGACTTGAAGTGAGTTGCGGTCATTCGCTATGCCCGGTTGCATGTCAGCTGGTGCATTGGCATGCTTCTGCTAACATCTCTTAGCCGTATTTCAGCAAAGCTTATCATGGGGGGTTGTCCATACATGGTGGCGCAATTAAATTCAAGGATTTTTTCACCGAACATGTTGATGTTTGAGCGATTTACCGCACAGCCACCTCGAGAAGCTACCACAAATGAACAGCTTTGCATCCAGACTCACTCGAACCGTCGCCATTGTCAATGCTGTGCAGGCACGCCAGCAGAAAGAGAAGAGCCAATACTGGGGTGCCTTGGATTTTGACATATTTTGACTGACTATGTAAGCTATTGTAAGCTAGTTCATGCTAGTTCATTCATGTTCTTTGGAGGAGTTTGGAATCATTATCAAGTCCCATGCGCATTTGACCAGTCGTTTCCATACACAATCTGACAAACAAGTCATGCAAACCTCGGGGTTCCCAGTTCCAAGTCATTCTTTTGCTCCTGACGGGTATGAACTGGACCAAATACACGGTACAGTAACTTTCCGGGAGTTCAAGGCGCATCATGAGCAGGGCATCGACATGTTTTGAGTTTCTTCGAGCATTTCTCCAACTACGAGCGATTACCATCGTTGACCGTCCAATTTGTCCTAAACTCATAGGTTTCGACTGCCCTTTGGAACAAAATTTGTGAATGTCTAGCACCAGTTTGTAGCCCGTGGTCTTGGGCTGTTCTTCTCTGCTTGGCCCGAGGTCCAGAATCAATCCCCAGTGACCATCTCTCCGCTTTGCGAGAACAGTGGCGTCTGATGGCACAGAGATGGCATTGAATTCCCCACGTAGGTTTTGATGACTCAGCATCAGCAAGTGGCACCCTTCGGAGGGAAGATGATTCTCATGTTTAATCCAAAGTAATTCATTTCTTTAACGACAAAATTGATGTTGAGTTTGTGCTTCATTTCGTGGTGTTTGCGAGAGGTACGATATGCATGCATGCAAGAGGTTGGGATGTACCAAGCTTTGCTAGAACATGCCGAACTGGTTCACGAGTTTTCGTCGTATTTGCTCCCTGCCAGATTTGAAATGGTGGCTGGGGCTATGGTATTTGCAGCCGATATCATGCAGGTTTATGTTCAAGTGGGTTTGGTCAAGAATAGCGACTGTGATCAAAAGAGGTATTGTTCGGGGGATGGTTGATGATGTCTCGCGAAACCGTTGCCGGTTCTCCAGCTGCTGTCGCCAACAAGGTCCTTGTATAGAGGACTGGCTGTGGCGCCAAATGTTCTCAGATCGTTTCTTGGCCAGCAGGCTGCCATGCACGTGCAGTAGCCATGGGTTTCACCTTCTTGGTTGGCCCCGTTCGCAGCAAAAATTGCCTCCTGATTCAATCACATTGATTCCAAGCGTAATTATTCTTGACGTGCGATTTCAATATAATGTGCGCTAGGATGTTTTTTTGGTGTTTGTTTGCGTGGCCTTTTCAGCAAAGGATGACCAACATGATAACATGATAGTCCTATAACAATGTAACGATCATGTTGGAGCGGTGATTCCTTATGTGAGTGTCCATGGGTTGCCATCCATGAGGATTGGAAGAGCAGCTGGCCGGCTTGTCGCATTGGCAGAAACAGGCCGGAAACCAGGAGGGATGGAAGATGCTGGAAGGCTTCAGTCTGAGTTTCAGCTGGGCGCGTTTCGACATGCCCAGTTTCTCAAGGCTGTCAGACTGGTCATGGGACCATTGCGCGCTAATCATCATAGAATGAATGGCGGGTTCCCAGTCAGAAGTCATTTTTGATTTAGATGAAACTGCCATTTTGGGATGACATATGCGGGTAATTGCGGGTACCCAAAGGATCTGGTTGAATTCACATCACTCTTTGCCAAGTGGCCAAAACTGATCATCGCTATGCCGGCCCATATTACTTCAGACCGCATTGGTTCCCTAAATCACAAAATTGTCGTGCACGTTTTCAACTTGCACGGGATCGTGAAAACCTGGGTGGTGCAAACAAGCTTTCCTGCAGCAGTGAGCTACAGTCATCCTTGATCACGAAAGGTAGCTTTCCGCAGGGCTACCTTGAGTTTCACTTTGCGCCCCCTCCCTCCACCCCTCCACCCCTCCTTCCCCAACAGCAAAGCAAACAAAACTAGATAGATGTATTTTGACCATGATGATCCCTCCGAAACTTTTTGGTTTTTGGTATGATGAAAGATGGATGATGAACGCTGGTTGTTGATTGATCAATGATGAATGATGATGACGATGATGATTGATTGATTGATTGATTGATTGATTGATTGATTGATTGATTGACTGATTGATTGACTGATTGATTGATTGGTTGGTTGGTTGATTGATTGATTGATTGATTTGAATGATTTGATTGATTCGATTGATTGACTGATTGATTGATTGATTGATTGGATTGATTGATTGATTGATTGATTGATTGGATTGATTGATTGATTGATTGATTGGATTGATTGATTGATTGATTGATTGATTGATTGATTGATTGACTGATTGATTGATTGATTGATTGGTTTGATTGATTGATTGATTGATTCGTTGATTCGTTGATTGATTGATTGATTCGTTGATTGGTTGACTGATTGATTGATTGACGTTTGTTTGATTGATTGATTGATCGGTTGATTGATCGATTGATTGATTGATTGATTGATTGATTGATTGATTGACTTGTTGATTTTTTTTGATTGATTGATTGATGGGTTGATTGATTGATTGATTGATCGATTGGTCGGTTGATTGATTGACTGACTGATTACTTGATTGGTTGGTTGATTGAATGGTTGTTTGATTGGTTGGTTGATTGATTGGTTGGTTGTTTGATTCTGGATGAATCATGATGATAGTGATGATGACCAATCAATCAGGGACGAATGTTGATTATGATGAGGAGGAGGATGATGTTGCTGGTGATGACGATGATGATGATGATGATGATGATGATGATGATGCTGGTCATGACCGATGATGATGGTGACGATGATGATGATGACGATGATGATGATGATGATGACGATGATGGTTATGATGATGATGTTGATCGTGTGTGATGTGACGATAGTGACGACAGCAATGATGATGGCATTGACGCTGATGCAGATGGTCATGATGATGCAGTTGGTCTCAATGGTGATCATGACCGATGATGATGGTGACGATGATGATCATGTTGGATTATTGGTGATTGTCGTAGTGATTTTGATGGTGATCACAAGGAATGCTGGTGATGACGTAGTGTAGTTGCATTGCCGCCGCCGTTGAAGTCGCAAACGGCAAAGTGTTGGTGACGATGAACAATGGTCACACTTGGGCTCTTCATGTGGACTGGTGGTTGATGAATGGAAGATGACACATGATTGGTAGTGATGACTGTGATGATGATGATGCTGATGGTGATGATGATGATGATGATGAAATCATGAGATGGCGGTAATCATGACGATGCCGGTGATGATGATGATGATGCTGGTGCTTTTCCGGCTGGGGGCCGCTCTGTGGTGGATGTTTGCTGATCGATTTTGATAATGAAGCTGCTGATTTGGTGCTGGTG
Organism: Symbiodinium kawagutii; assembly: GCA_009767595.1. Classification (NCBI taxonomy): domain Eukaryota; class Dinophyceae; order Suessiales; family Symbiodiniaceae; genus Symbiodinium; species Symbiodinium kawagutii. The sequence continues at coordinate 137,974 of VSDK01028391.1, read as the reverse complement.
GCTCCAGAAGAGGTACCCTGTGCGATGTGATTTGTGACTGACATTGTAAGGTTATGGATGGCCTGACGACGATGGTGAATGGTTTTGACATGATTGATGACGAGGTGGTCATGGTCATGCTGGCTGTGTCCTGATGAGGTAATGGTGACAAGGTGATGATAATGATGATGTTGTTACTGGTGATGCTGGCCATAAGTTTGGTGGTTGA
>VSDK01028391.1:124691-137465 GCA_009767595.1 Symbiodinium kawagutii | reverse complement strand
CTACAAGAAGTCCCAACCCCCAGCCCCAACAACATCCAAAAAAATACCACCCTCAAAAATACGAGAAAACCATGGCACCAGCAGACCCAAACACCAACACAAAACAGGTCACAAAAACACCACTTGCTCACAAACACATCGGCCCGCAATGCCGGCAAACAAAATTACCTACCCGCCGCAGCAAACAAAAACACCAACGCAGACCAGCAAAAACACCAAAACAGCGACCGCCTAAAGCACCAGCACAAAATAATTAAGAAAACAACAGCAAACAAACCTGCCAGTGAACAAAACAAAATGTTCCTCAAAAATCAGCCGCGCAAATTGCCGGCAATCAAAACACCGACCCGCAGAAACAAAAAAAACACCAGCAATCAAAAACACCACAAGGCATACCGCCCTGCCAAATCACCAGCCAAAAAGATGCCACCCGCCAGAAAACCAACAGATGAACACACCACACGCCCCTCGTTCCATTCTTGGATCGGTCTGCAATCCATGTACTTCATCTAGCCCTCTTTGCCTCTGGATTTCTTATTTTGTTTATTTCTGCTACCCCTTACCGCCCACGCCAACCGCAGCAACCATGATATACCGAGCTTAGCCAACCAGAACACCCCAGGCCACCACAACAACCCCAGCAATACAACCACAATTACATAGTTTGCATGTTAACACAACACTGATAACCGTGCCTGCCAGTCATAACAACCACTTACATTCTTGTTTTGTTCTCTTGTGATGCCTACCTTTCGTGTCCCCCTTTCTCAAGTTAGATCGAGTATCCGGCGACTTCATCTCTATTTTTTCATCTACTCCTGAATTCTACCTACTCTAGGATCACTGCAATATCTTGCGATCGGCCTTTGTCGAGGCTGAAGACTATGCGCACCTTATTCTGGAAGCGGACGTGTTGGATGCTAGAACGCATTTGGGAATGGTTGAATTTCTTACTGATTGTGGTTTCGCTTGTTCCTTTCCCAATTGTGTTCGATGTTGATTTGATGCCATTTGGTGTTTTGTATCATCAGTAGCCATCATGAACCGCAATTATCAATCATGAACCGTATGTTGAACCATCGGGTTGAGCTTCTCTTTGCATAGGGGATATAGAGGCAAAGCATTGCAAAGCGCGTGCAACTCAGGATATGGTGCTGAAATGGTTGACATGGCGTCTTGGATGCGGTTGTTCCCAGGTCCCCTTGCTGAGACTGTTGGAGCTCCAACTTTTTCCTTGTTGGATGGTCGCCATTGGAGGGTATGAGTTTCTTGTACAGGCGGATTTTGGTGGATTTTGGTGGATTTTGTCGCTGGCTTGTTTGCTTCTGTTGCAGCTCTGTGCCACCAATAAATGATTCTCTTTGAGCTGACATTTGCATACAGTAAATTTTGTTCCTTTCCATGCATGCCTTTCACCACTGAGATGTTCAGAACTTATTCAAACTCAACATTGGGATCTGTCCCTGAGGATGCTCTGGCATGCGAATACCAAGGCAATCGGTGGGAAGGTTTGCCTTTTTTGTGCCCGTGAGAGCAGGAAGGAAACAGATGAGCTAAGGTTGATAGACATATCCCAACAGGTTGCCACCTCCATCCATACAATCGAGTGGCAGCCAGCCCGTACCAAAGCTGATATCACAAGTATTTGCACTTCGGCTTATTTTTTATTTGTTTATTTATTTCTGTTTAAAAAAAAATATATATATGTATGTATTCCTAATGCACTTGTGCTCATGTTATGCTCATGTCAAAGTAGGCAACTAGTGTCCTTTTGGTTTGAAGCCGAGATCACGCACTGTGGCCGTCACCAGGTGTGGAAAGCTATGCTCGACGTTCTGCTGGCGCTTCTCCGAAACCTGGAGAGACACTTGGATTTTCAAAGCAAAAAGCATAAATGTGGCGTGGCTGTATTTGTCCACGCCCGTATGTGCACACCTTTTTCTATCATTTGCGATCAAGGTATCATCATCATCATCATCATCATCATCATCATCATCATCATCATCATCATGCTTCTTGTTTGTGTGCAGCTACTATTGTTGGTAAGTTCTTATCATCAACCTCATCAATATCACCATCATCAAGGTAGCTTCTATTAGCATGATTAGTGGTCCATTCTTAGCCTTTGCTGGCTGTTCATCGGCATCAACCATCATGAAACAATGCCCGCTTGTTAGTGATGATCCATGTTTATTCCCGATAGTTAACCACTTGTCACCCATCATTGATAGTTAGTCACCTTTGCAAAATTCTCACAGAAGTTGCCCTATGATTGATGATGATTCCATGTTTAATCACACATCGTTTGCCATTGATGATGATTATTTTTGATTGTATCCATGATTATTCCCCATAGCTGACCATTAATCACCAACCACTATCAGTAGGGTAATGATTAACCCATCATCCCACTCAAGTTAACCAATGTTGCATCATGGGTGGTGCGCCATCATGTTCCTTCTAGTGTGCCCATGATGGTTACTGGTATATGACCTATGGGTCGCACTATGTTCCTGATATGTCCAATCTTCATCATGGGTAAACATTATATTCCCCATAGTGTAACCATTAATAGTTATATTCCCTATAGATCCCCAACATGTGTGCCCACCACAGCCCACCATCATTCCTTTCTGAAGCAACCACCCACCACCAATGTCATCAAGCCCTGCAGGCCTCGATGTGCCACTGACGGATCGCGAGACGCAGATTTTGGTGCCGAACATCGTGGAACGATCAGGTGCCGTTGGGGAGGTACCAGGGCTCCCTTAGGGTGTCTCATCATCACTCATTGGGGATGGGAAATTCATGCTTCAGCCATGTTTCAGCCATGTTTCACCTGAGGAATCACGAAAAATCATCCGTGTTTCATGGTGAAATCACCATACATCCAGCCTTTGAGGTGTGTACACATCTTCGGAGCCGTGCATTGCAGACTGCCTTTCCACCCATGGAACTAGATTGCAATACTATTCTAAATGAGCTGGTTCTGTGTCCATGTTATCGACTGGCCGGTGAAATCTTGGATCCCCCTACTGTTCCCAACTTTGCCGTGGTTTCTCTTCTCAAAATGAACCAGTTTACTTGTAGTTGGCCGTGGCCATACCAAAATGCGAGGTTGCCTGATGGAAACCCGGGGGAGCACCAGGATTATGATGTTTGATCATTGGCAAATCCCTGGGTCGTCCTTTTCAGCCATGCCTTCTACCGCTCAGAAACAAGCACCCCTCCTCACCTGTTAAACTTCTGGCCGCCAGGGCACAATATCCTAGCTATCCGGGAGTTGATGCAAGAGGCTCTGAGGCCAGGGCCGGTGAGCGCAGTCAGTATGTTGCCACTGTCAAGTATAGAGAATTTGCCTCACTAGATAGTTGTTCCCACTGGTTTGATATGTTTTCTCTGGTGAGCCTTTGCATCTCAACTTTGTGAGGCAAAGGAAAGAGATGTCAGTGTCAGTCGGCATCAGTGAAACCGAAATCTCCGCATGGAAACCCTGTGAAGACAGGCTGTGCGGCGGACTGGCACCGCGCTCTCGAATGCTACCAATGCTATTGAATGGCTTATCCTCGAAGAGTAAGAGGCAAGGGATGCAAAAAGGCTGGTAAAAATGGTAACAATCATGCAAATTCGAACTTGGACATGACGTTCTGCATGCCCTTTGTACATGAGCTTTTCGTTCGGTATGTGTTTGCTGCTTTTGCAAATGCTGGCATGCAACTTCACCGGGCCAGCGCTGAGAAAGGTCAGCGGCATGCAGCATGAAAGCCATCGGCGACATGCTGGAGCGGCAGACCACTTTGTCCTTGCTCCGATCGCAGAAGGCACTGGGGGATCTGGGAAACACAGTCCACTTCGACAGACCCAATTCGTTAATGAGCAGAGCTTGGAAGGGGCTCAGAGGCTCAACCTTCCAAGGATCAGCAGATCTCCGAAAGAAGCTGAATGGAACTGACCAACTGCATCTAACTGCAAAGTCACACCAGGATTTGGGCTTGGTGTTGAAGCTGACGGCAGATAAGGATCCAGAGGCCAGATGCGATTCAGCTTCGTTGAAGCTGACGGCAGCTTGCGTGTGGAAGCTCGTTTCTATGCACCGGGCTGCCAGGTTCGCAGGTCGGCGATTCAAACTGTTGCGATTTTGTCGCTGCACTTGGATGATGATGTGTTCATCAAGGCCGGAGTGGTTGATCGTGAGCGGTCATGATAGGTGCATATAGGTGCTATGTATCTACAATCCTATTTTTCTTTCTTTCCATCTCCTCTGGGTGTGCTTGTATTGATCAATGTAAGTGTATGTTGCTTTGCTATGAGTCACATGGTTCACTCACTGTATTTGCTCATAGCATTTCGGGTACCGGGCACATGTACAGGATTTGAAGCTTCTACATTCCACCACAACCCTGGCCATTTCAGGTTTGTCGTGGCTCCCCGCCACTTGCCAAGGGACCTGTCCAACAGGCCGCTATCAGCCTGCAGGAGGCAGCAAGATGGCGGAGATCGGCCGGTTCGAAATGGTGGGGATGGCGTCGTCTACCTGGCCGTTTTCATACACGTACATGTTCAAAAAAAGCGCCCAGCATAGACTACACACATGCATATACTCTACGCATGGATGGATGTGTGCACGTATGCCTTGGTGGATGAATTGATCCAGTTCACATGACAGCTGCATTTACAGAATATTGAGAAGTACATGTTTCATTCACTCGTGGGTTTACAGATTCATCACGGTTCATGAAATGCATGTTCGAAATCGTTCACTTTCCTCTGAGCGCTTTTTGCAGACTGATGCATATTGTATGATCCTTTGGGGCCCATTCCTGCGGAAAGAAATGGAAGCAAGCATAGGAAGCCTGGCGAATCTGAGGAGTTCATTGCACATGCTTCAAAGGTCTCCGACGTTGCCAGGAGTATGATGACAGATGAAAGATGTGAACCCTGTCGATGCTCACAGCTTTGCAGCTCGGGGCCCAGGCAAAGCGAGCGTAGTTTGATGCAGTTCATGGATATGGATGGAACAAAGTAGCTATTGGAAAGAGGGCACCTTGATGATTGGAAATATGTTTGATGTTTCGGATGCTTTGGCTGAGCATATTTGGATAATGAATCCTTGTCCTTTGCGATCTTTTGACGAACATATAGTGCATGCTTGAATGCAACGCATTGCTGATATTCACCAGGTCAAGGCGTTCCATTTCAGGACGTCAGAATATGCGTTCGATTTTTGCCGGAAAGTGTGGTTTTTCAATGTTCTTGACCCAACGCAACACGGGCTTGAGTTGGACAGAGCGGTCCCATGATTTTCCGTGGGCTTGCCACGTTGTTTTGTGAATTGAGTCCGTGTTGCCCGATTCATTGACTGCACCATGTTTGAAGAGTGCTGAGGCTGCTCGTGCAGTGCTGACAGACGCTTAGAAGCGACACTAATTCGATGCTGAATTTCAAAATTTAGAAGTCAGGCAGCCAGGACATGAAAATGCATGAAATGTGGTTGGAGTTTGGCAGATGTGACGACCAAGTCCCTTCTTCATCTCGAGTGCTCATGTCCTGTGAGCGAATACTTGTCGTGAGCAGCTAGTGAGGAAGTTCACATTCAAAGGGGATTTGATATGTTTGGCTTCCGACCATTCGCAGTTTTCTCAGTAGCATTGTCAAGAGGTACTGGGGCAAGGTCATGAGAACGGCTGCTCAGACTCGCAGGAAAAACATTGGTGAGCACTCCTTGCAAAGGCAGTGCTGTGATATGAATGCCTTAATTAATCAATCATTGATCTTTGGCAGTAGGGCAGTAGGGATCGTGCACTTTGCTGTAGCGACGCCGCACCTATCCAAATTTGTGCAAAAAGGTCGCTTGCTGATCACGTTGTTGGATATATGTCGGATTTTGTTGGATATTGCTGATTTGTATCCCCTTTAATTTCACATGCATCCTAAAATTACATATATGATTTGCAAATTATAATTCACTTGTTGGTGGCTATCCCCTATCAACATGTAGTGATCAGCCATTGCCATGTAGCTTTATCCTGAACAGCTGCATGTGCTTGATACTGGGGCTGGCATGTCGTTGCAGAGAAACTTGTGTCTTGCATGGTGAACGCATCGGCACTCTGCACAAGGGTATAGGATATGCATGGCTATGCTCCAACAATGCTAGGGATGGTGAAATTCAAACGCAGCCAGCGCAGGGCACTCCGGAGCCAATTGGAGGACTTCGACTTGATCTTCGACGGCCGGCAGAAGAAAGCCTCCTGAGCAGCTGACCAGTGTGGCAAGTGTCCGTGATTCATTGAAGAACATGTTTTAGTTGGTCGGAAAGGTATTTTCAGGAGACCACCACCCTAATGTTTCTAGACTTGGTCGGTAGCAAATCAGGAGGCCGTTGGCACTCCTCTGACTTGATTCTTGAAGATTCCTGGCGATGCACTGCTGGGGACAGGGTACCACCTGCAGCTGTTTGCTGGCGGCGCTTGTACATAGACTTAGCAGTTTGGACAGCCCCCACGGTGCAAAAGAAGAAAAATGGACCCGTCATTTGCGACAGTGCGGACGTTTTCTCTTGAAACATGCAGGATGCATTGCATCGAAGGTTCATATCTTGACAGTCAACGAGAGCAACTTTCGTTCATTGCATCAATTAGTGCCTGATGGTTTTGGTCCTGTGAGGCTCCATCGCTGAGGCATGGGCCGGGTGTGGCTTTGTCCCTGGCATGGCTTTTGAAATAGGGCATGAAGGATGATTGTTTTTATGTTGGTGGTGGCATCGAAGGTTTTGATGAGGTTTGTCAGCTTGCCTACAGGCTGAGTTCGTACATTTGATATCGTGATGGGGTGCATGTCAGATTTCAGCAGCGCAATCGCATTGCCTGCAGGTTGCCAGCAGGCACGGTGTTGAGAGGTTCTGCCTCTGCTTGGTGCGGGAACTCGTGCTAGGTTCTGGAAACCCGCAGGTGAAAATGGATGAAAATGGGCTGTTCATCGGGTTATCTTCACTTCATGGTCCTTGTGAGAAGCAATGAGTCGATGAGTATTGGAGCCTAGAAGTTCACTAAGATGGCTTCCTTCGGCCTGACCAGTGGGGTTGCCATCAGATGAGAAGGTTGTAGCCATCCCATGACATTGCGGCAGCTTGGTTAGGAGCTCTGATCAATGGGTTTCACCTGAGAGATTTCCTAAGCCAGTTGCTGTGACTCGGTTCAGTGTAAACAGTCCCTGCCTTTGGCTCAAGTGAAATCCAAGGCTATGGATCAATGTTGGGAATGCTGTAGACATGGAAATTCGCTGTGCTCCATTGTGGCTTCTGGTTTCCAAGAAGTCCAAGGAATGCAATTCTTTTGCATTCAAAAGACTCACGCACATCTTCCCACTTACAAACTGTGCTTCGGCCTGTTTCTCACAACGTTCAACCATTTCTGATGTTTGCAGGCATGTGCGCCTGTGGAGGGTCAATTCTGATCACATATAGGTTGGTGTTTATATATATATATATCTCTCTCTCTGTGTACTTATCTTTGTATGTGTGCACATGCGTGTGTTTGTGTGCACATGTCTTTGTTTGTGTGCAAGGATCCTCCTTCAAATTCCCAATTTTTTTTTTGCCAATCACATCCCGATGGTTGGGTCCGCCATGGTCGCCATGGAGGGCAGGCGGTCTAAGCTCAGCTTATGGAGGAGGTGACGGACGGCGGTCTCAGTGGTCACTGGGCAGATAGGGGTCCATGATGGGGTTGATATGGGGCTAACCGTGGATCTCATGGATGGTGAAGATGAACCATGGTAAATATGAATGGTTACCTAATGTTACCTGTGACTCCTTGCTTTTGGCAAGCATGGTTAGCAAGAGTAACGAGGGATCGAGTTCTGAATTATGGCTAAGAATTTTAAATGGTGGCTAGTAACAAGGGATAACGACCGACAGACCCGACAGCAGTTATGATACAGTAGAAAATCCTTGTTGATGAATCATCCATATAGGAGGATAAATCACCAGCCAGGAAAACTTCGTTTCGTGATTTATTGATGCGGGCCTTCCATTGTGTCCCTTATGAGTCCTGATTGTGTTCGTTTGTGGTAGCAGATGGTGCCGGTTTATCGCTTGCAAGGGGGTCTTACAAATTTTGTCAGAACTCCCACTTCAACAACGTGCTGGTTGGGATCTCACATCAGCAGCTTTGAAACACCATGCTGCCCTGTTTGACATCGCTGACTGCCGGTTTGGGGCAGTTGGGAAATCAAACACGAAGCTGATTTGCTTGGATGTTTTGTTCGCACCTATTCCCAGAAGTGACCTGTGGAGAAAACATGTCTTTTGCGGCACACCCTGTTTGTCAACACACGGCAACACCACTTGCAACTATGACAATCCTAATTGGGGACATTTTCACCAACAGAAGGGGGAGAGGGGGCTGGCAGCACTGTTCAGAGTCTTTCAGAGGCTCCACCTAATCTTGTCTCAACATCTTGACGTAGTGTCAATCCAGGATGAGTGGAACCCATTTTGCTTCTTCTATGACACTATGAGTCCTTCGTGGCCTTGGAACCATTTTGGCAGGTAGCTATTCCGTTTGGAAAATGCCGTTTTTTGGTACCAACCTCATTTATTCTCCGTAAACTTTACATAAACGCTGTCCCCTCCGCCTAAGAAAAAAGCGAATAATAGGGGACATGTGAGTCCTGGTCTCGATCATGTAAAGCAGTGTCCAGGCTACTCAAGATATGGATAGACTTGTGGTGTGGTGGGGCATGCATCCACCACAGTTTTTTAACACTGTCAACCAACTATCAACATCAAACTCCAAAGGACCATCAACATCAACATCAAACATGAATCAACCATCAGATATCAAGATCAACCATCGAACAACCATCAACTGTCAGCATCAACCATGAACATCAACCATCAACACGGACCCAATGGTTTTTACAGTCAACAAACGGGCAGCAACTCTTTGCTGTTCCACTGTAGCCAGCCCATGCCAAGGGGACGGACAGTGTTTGGACACCTCGTTCAAAGTGACCATGCTCTGACCTAGCTCTGCCATGCTTGCCTTTGTCGTAAGGTCGCGACGACATCAACGAATCTGGGCGGCAGAGCATTACAGGGCAAGTAGCACAAGCGAGTTGGTCCCAAAGACGGTTCCATGCGGATGCTTTCTGTTCGCCTTTTCCCTCGTGAAATCATGATCCCAAGGAATCCCAAGTAAAATTAAGGAATCCCAATGATCCCAGCAGATGATTCATTTGGGCCTTCTAGTGTTACAAAACCGGGGGAAGCTTCGGAGAGCTCCAGGAAGACATCTTGGACGACACCGTGGACAAATTGGACCAAGACGTCAGTGATAACATCCGAGGGAAGGTCGGGACCTCAACGGTCATGTTCTTGGAGTAGCCCCCTTGTCTCAAGTAACGGTGGCATGACTAGATGCTGGTGGGTGGCTCCAAGATGATTGGTGGGTGCCTGCTTTCTTTGAACTGCCTACATCCCAAAATATTTCGGCAAAGAACAGAACATGTGGGGATGATGACCTTATAGACAATCATGAGTCTGCATATTCTTGGGAGAAAACCAAAACACCAACCAGATCCAACCGGATCCAACCGGATCCAAGCGGATCCAAGCGGATCCAAGCGGATCCAAGCAGATCCAACCAGCCAAAAAGTACGCCATGACGATGCCCTTGGTACTTCGACGCGGTTGGCACCCCTTCCAAGGCGCGAAAACCCAGCGCGCAATCCGTGATCAGCTTGGGCCGCGTCGTTTCCCAACCAAAGAAAGGCGCGGTTTCACCGAGCTGCAGCGGGTGATCACCATGGGTTGCCATGCGCGACCCTTCAGAGCTGATGGGATGAGCTTGGATCTTGGGGCGTTGGGCACCAAGCGATACTGTAGATCTTGAGCTGGAAAAGATCCTGCTGGCAGGCTGCCCCCGCCCCGGATGCAGGAAGGGACCCTATTTGCTCTTGGCTGATCTTGAAGGAGGATAATTTGGCGCGCCGCTTTTGGAACGTCATTGTGCCCTGGCCACCGGAAGATCTGCCAGCTGCATATGACAAGTGTGCTTCAAAGACTGCACTTGTCCACTTGGCTGGTGCTGTTCGGCCTTAAGTTGTCACTGTCCAATGTGTTTTTTTTCGGTTTCACTGATCATTTTGAACGCAACCTCAGGACACGGATACACACAGTATTCAGTCAAGTTCATTCAGTTCGGGCGTAGAATCATGAGACACCACAGCATCCACAGCGCAGTAAAGGCGTTTTTTGTGGCGTTTTGTCCTCCCTGAGGTGCTGTTCCTGCCACTTGGTAGGGTCCAAGCAGTCAGGGTGAGGTTCAAGGACCCCCTGATCATCGTCTACCGTGGCTCAGGGTCTCTAGAGATTGAGTGGTTATTGTGGTTAGTTAGTCATCAGAATCTCCAACCAAGTAGATCCAAGTAGCCAAGATATGCCAAGATATGCCAAGAAAGCTCCGCGAAAGAAAGCACCGACAATTCTCTTGCAGTCATTGGGGAGCATATCATCACACATGTAGCTGCAAGCTACAACAAAGATGACACTTAAGAAATGTTGAGCTGGTGAGTATTGAACCCCATGATTAACCAGTAACCAGCTAGTTGACCATTGGCTTTGCCCGTTTGATTTGAGCTGATGTTCATTGATGATCCGTTCCGAACGGGACCCCATTTCTTCAAGAGTTTTGACGACCTGGCTTATTCCAGAAATGACCAGCAATTGGGTGAATATAAACCATTGTTAACCAGTATGCATATTCAAATCAAATGTATGTTAGAATGGGTTAGTTGATGCTACGCAATCATAGTCAATTGCGCCCTATAACTTCTAGCCGCTCCCAACCATTATCGAACAGTCTGTCAGTCGTTTTCATTGCTGGTACTGTATTCGATCAAAAACTGGCGGATGGTCGAGGGTGATTCCCCATTTGCCGGAGCTGGAAGGCCGGCAGACTGGCTGTTCTCTGAGGCTCCTGTACACTGCCACATACTTCCCTTTCCAGCTACTTGACTTAGCAGCTTGTGATCTCCATTCCTCAGCGTTTCACATGTCTCACTTGGCAATCTCAAGAAGGTACCAAAAACGAAAGTTCACGAAAATCCAACAGGGTTGGCGCAGATGTTTGATCCAGGGGTGGGGCAATGACAATTTGATATCAAAAACTGGCAGGACATGTTTGCAACCAAAGAATTTACATCGCACCAGATCTTCAAGGAAGATCCCATATTTGATGAATCCATCCCAAACTGTTTCAGCAGAGAACCTGCAGCAGACAGGAGCAAAAATTGTCGTAGCAGACATGTTTGGTCACTGGTCTGGCCAACTTCCATCGCAAGGCTATGCTTCATCGATCTTCACGTTGCGACTTCTACCACTGTTCCTCAGGTCACGGGTGGCATTTCACCTGGGGATCCCAGTGATGCTGTGCTGAATACATGCCTTGGTTCGCCATCCAACTACCTCGGCCTTGTGCTGCCCCTGCTTTTGTTTTGCTGCCATGATTGGCAGGGCATGTTGAGCATGCTGGACCGTCCCCTCGACTTTGTGGTGAACTGCCCCTTGGCTGCAAGGAATCACCGGTGAGGAGCTTGCAAATGTTTCAGGTTGCTGGTGTTTTACAATGTGGTTTCTATGTTTCATTTGGACTCAGTATACTACGGTCTTGTTACACACTTGCACTGAGTATGAATTTGTCGAAAAACACAGCTTCTAGTCTAGAAGCTTCGAATTTGAGAATCCGGAAAGTATGTGGGCGTTTCCCAAAATAGGGACCCCCTAGAATGTCTCGTTTGTTGCTCGAAATAGTTAATATGGAATGATTTGATATGATTTGGGGGCACCCCCCATTTTTAGAAACCACCATGTATTGATTCTCCATGTTTCCAGGGCCTCCGCTTGGCATGCCACTTGCCTTGGGTCAGCTGAAGGGGCAGCCTTTGCCGCAGCAAGCTGTCTGAGGTTTATTCTATGTAGACCTTGTGTTGAACTTCTTCTTGAGCTACAAAGATTCGAAGGCATCGCACAGCGCCGTCCCAACTAGTAGCAGCCAATATTTCCCGAATGCGTAGCACGGGTTCTCGTTTCATAGTGGGGGTCTGGGCAAACCCACCGGACGCCCCAGCAAAAAAGTGGGGGTCTGGGGGTGGAGACGTGTTCGCTGGACGTTGCGTTTACGACCGCAACCGTTCGCAACCGACCCCAACCTTTCGCACCCGCCCGCAACCGACCGCAACCGTTCGCCGCCGACCGCGGTAGGGCCGTAAGGCCCGTACCATTGGGGGAAGCGTGTGGAGGTGGTCATTTTGCGTGGTCTTGCGTGACCTGCAACCTTGTTTTGTGTGACAGGCGTGGCACTTTGTAGCATCTCAGCATCTTTCATGAGGTCGCCACAGTCCACTTTGCGTGGCAGGCGCAAGGGGTTGGACACCTCTCTCATTACTGTGCTTCGTGAGTGGCATACAAATTGCATTGTAATGGCTACGTAATTGCCACGTCTGTGTGATTCTTGCTCTTGCGCTGGCCTGCAAAACGCAATGTAATGGCTGCGTCAAGTTGACTTTTGGTGACTTACTATCATATGAAACGCATTGTAATTGCTGCGTGACGGTGATTCTCGCTATTGCGCTGGCATGCAAAACGCATTGTAATGGCTCACCAAGAGTGTCTTACCAAAAGTGTCTCACCAAGAGTGTCTTGCAAGAGTGTCTTACTCAGAGTGTCTTACCAGGAGTGTCTCACCAAGAGTGTTTTGCCAAGAGTGTCTC
>VSDK01028391.1:101184-117674 GCA_009767595.1 Symbiodinium kawagutii | reverse complement strand
GCCAAAATGTGCACAACGCTTGCGCGCCAAGCACATTTGCAGGTCAAAAGTAGCAAAGCACTTGATGATCGGAACACCTTTGCAAGGTCCAGTTATCAAACGTGGCCAAACACCTAGATGCAAAAGATTTCATGATCGAAGCACATTTGGAAGGTAAATGTCTGGAGAGACGAAAGATGGTTAGACAAAGAGGTAGCCAGATAGATCGACAAGTCGATAGTCAGATCCATGCGTGGCTAGATGGATAGACAGAGACATAGATGCATCGATAGATAGATAGATAGATAGATAGATAGATACATAATTGGATGGCCAGATTCAGATAGCTAGATGGGTCGATAGATAGACAGATAGGTAGACGAAACGAGAGCCAGATAGAAAAGTAGATAGATAGTCAGGTAGAAAGACAGAAAGATAGACAGATGGACACATAGATGATCAGACAAATAATTCGGTAGATAGACAGACAAATAGATAGATAGGCAGATAGATAAATAGATAGATGGACAGGTCGATAGATAGATACATAGACAGAAAGATGACGAGATAGATAGTGAGGTAGATAGGAAGACAAGTACATAGGCAGATAGGTAAACGAATAGATCATCAGATAGATAGATAGACAGTCAGACAGACAGAAAGAAAACTGATCCACTGATAGAAAGATAGCTAGACAGATAGGCTGCCAGTCAAGTGGCCACATCGATGCTCACATTGTCGCAACCACAACTGCACACTCCTATAGTGCTCCTATCTTGGAAACTTCCGCCACCGCCTTGTGCGGTACTACTGGTATAATGAAAAGAATGAGGTTTTACCGTAATGCTACCAATGGTAAATACTATTAATATCAACTAGCATCGACATTGGCTAATCCAGGTCATGACTTCAAGTATCAAAAGCAGAAAAAAAATCCTTGCTTCAGAACCAACCATAGGAAATGGTGTGGCCCAGGAGCTCATGATTCGCCCCTGTGACAAAAGCCCCCATGGCCGACTCCAGAATCACAATGCAAACGAAGGAACATGATTGGCAACGCATCATAAGAGGGATGATGATGGTGATGATGATGATGATGATGATGAAATGACAATCAATCATCTTGGGTTTCGCTGCTATTGCTTCATGGCTGGTAGTGGAAGGAGGTTCCCAAACAGTCGAGCCCATAGACCTTTCAGGTGACTCGTTTCAGCCGACTCCAGCGCATGTCACGACTGGCTCGTTTGGTGCGCTTGATTCAGCTTTCGCTTCTTGGACTTCACTTGGACCAAGAAAGCGCTTTGCCATTTCGGTGGAACCATGTGGAACCCTTCCAAGGCTGAATGGTAATAAATTGTCTTGCTACGACATGGAATTAGGTGAGAAATGATAAGAATTGATCTCAAGGTGTTGTCAGAGTGTGTGAGGTCTCAAATCCTATGGCTCCCCTGGCTGCCAGGCCCCCACCCCCCAAACCGCTGCGCACAGAGCCCGCAGCAAAACTCAGGAAACTGATCCGGTTTTTGGACGAGAGCTCTTGGGCAGCAGATCGGATCACGTTTTCCTTGCAGAACTTATTACTCCAAGTTTAACTAGTAGTTTAGCTATTAAGTAAGTAGTTTAACTATGACGTCAGTAGTTTAACTATGAAGTCAGTGGTTTAACTATGAAGTCAGTGGTTTAAGTATGAAGTCAGTAGTTTAGCTATTAGGTAAGTGGTTTAACTATGAAGTCAGTAGTTTAGCTATTAGGTAAGTAGTTTACTTACTTAACTACCAATGAAATTTGTTACTGGTAGGAACAACAGTAGTAGTAGAATTTAACTATTGCTACTATGACTGCTGTTATTGCTATGGCTACTAGTGTATTACTACTATGATTGCTTTTATTACTACTGTGTTTGCTGTTATGAATGCTACTTGCTGCTACTGTTTATCATAATTACAATTCTGTCAGTGTTTTTTTCTATTTTTTGTCTCTTCTTTTGGACTTGAACCCAATGGAGAGAAATTGTCTTGCATACAGATATGAGATGAGTCTAGATTTCTTTAAATGTGCACAGTTGATGTTGTACATGAACTGCATGCATCGTGCCGGCCAAAAGCCAGTGTCCATCTCAAAGTGAGAGGAAGTGATACTCCCTTGCATTTTCATGAAAAAACACGAAAAAACAGCATTTTCAAGGGGCTCCTTTGGTAGCGCATGCAGGGCATGGCCATTGTGTGACTCATCCCAAGGTCCCATGGTGGCTCAGTTCAGGAACCTGCGTGGTGTACGGTGCCTTGACGGTATTGCAGAGTTCTCGACGTTGGATACTATAAATGCATATATTTGCTTTGTCAATGCACAGACTGATGGTCTTCTGTACTGGAAAATGGTTGCTACTACTAAGGGCTGTAATAGTGGATAATCATGTAATCCTGTGTGGCAATGACTGTCCAGACTTGAAGAGATAGTGCAATGCTCTTTGTCTGAACGTGAACTGGAGACAAAAGTGGACGGAAAGCATCCGAAAGGCAACTCAATCGCTCTGGCATCTCAGAGTTCCCCATAGCCCTGATCATGATCATCCCAATCAAAATGTCACCGTCTGTCATCTGTACTGTGAAACCGCCGTGTCCCTGAGGATCATCAACCTCTTTTGTATGCTGGTAACTTGGACCGAGAACGCCCAGGCATTTTGCCAGGGGCTGGTGATGTAAGCCACGCTCGAGGTTCATGCATGGGCAAGTTGGCAGCTGGTAAACAGCAAAGTGTTATAAAATGTGTTTCTACCGGTCAACAATGGTTGGTAGAGCGAGAGTGGTTCATAATGTTTGCTATCGTTTGTGTCTGTGTGTGTGCGCGCACTTGCCTGTTACTTGCATATGCGTGACAGCGTGTTCATTTACTCATGCATGTTGAGACTGGTGACCAAACCACACACGTGTGTGCGTGTGCAGTTGCTGTCATGCTCAAATATGTCCAGTATCTGTATGGAGAGAGAGATCTGTATATGCTTATATATGCTTGTGTATCTCGAGATTTATGTGTTTGTGTTGCTTCATCCACGCATGTATTTATAAAATGTTATAAACATGTTCCATGCATGAGCGTGTGCATGTGCACGTGTCAGTTGTTTGAGGCTAACAAGCCATCAGCTTTTGATGTTTCGAAAGGTTCGCGTGAATGTTTGCTTTAGATTAACCAAAAATCCAAATAATCCACAAACAATTAGCCACGATTTGGCTGTTTCTGAAAGTCGGGGCACCCCGAACTCATCCAATGTTAGTCATTTCGATCAATAAACCAGCCATTTTGGGGGGGTCCCTATTCTAAACCAGCCATTTTGGGGGTTCCTTGTCTTAAAAACCCACCACTTATGGTACGATGATGATTCGTTGCTGGCAGCTGCCTCGCTCCAAGTCCTGGGTGGCCCACATGGTCTGCTGCGGATGGTATCTATGCGCGTCGTTGCAGACCTCGGTGCCGCATCTTGGCGGCACATGGTACTGGAGCTACCCGTGGCTCGCAAGCAACGTCAAGCAACACGCTTCGGACACGGGGATCAGTCATGCCTCTCGGGTGTCAGGACATGTCCGAGAAAAACTGTTTCGCTTCCAGTGGATCAGTTCATCACAACGCTGGGGCCTCCCTTGCTTCAGTGAGGTGTGGGACTGGAAGTCACGCCCTGTCCTCGTGAATCACTGTCAGCGTCCATGTTCTTGCATCATCAGCGACAGTGTCATCGTCATGTTCATCTTCGTCATCATTTTCGTCGTGGTCATCATGTTTTAAGTCATCCTCAACTTCATCAGACGCTTAGCTTTCAATCCTTGGCCTCTTCCACTCCAGCTGTTGGTCCATAGCCCTCCTCTCGGGACCGCATGAACAAGCAGCTCAGACCATGACTAGAGTCCAAGTTATGAAAGTCACCCTTGGTCAATCGAAAGCATGGGCACATTCTCCGGTTGCCGCCCCGTGAGGTACCAGGACACTTGGCTTGGGATGCGGATCGCAGATTCGACGGGCGGCAATTTAGTCCTGCAAGGCGATGGCACCCCGCAAACTCCGGAGGCGCGCTTGGTCACACGCAGTCGCTTGAGAAAGTTTTGGGCCCAAAAAATGGATGGTTTATGATGGTTTATAGTATATATATGTATATATATATATAAATAGCTAATAAAGGATGATAAGTGGGGGTACTCCTATTTTGAGAAACACAATTTACCAATGATTCACCTATTGATGTTTCATTGTTCAGGGCTTGCCTGTTTTGGAAGACCGTGAATTGTGAGCCTCAGAAGGCCAGTTTTGCATGTCCTGAGGGATCACAATTTTCAAGCACACACGGGCCTGCAAGACAGCGAAGCGAAAGGTGCAATGGCTTCATTCTTTTTACTTCGTCCTCACTGTTTTTACAACCGTTGGTTTCGGCGTGCCTTGGCTTGGCAGTGTGGTGAAGTATGGTGATGGTTTGTGATCGTTCTGCCGAACTCATTTCTTGCTGCGATTTGGCGGTGACCAGAACCCTCCTTTGAGGACATGTCTCCCTTCACGCCCGTGGAGATCGGATATGTATGCGGCACAATGCTACTAGGTGCCATCGTCCACAGTGTGACTTGCCAAAACAACACTGTCCCAAGATCAGTGACGTCACAAGAAAAAGAAAGGGCAGGACTTCTGACAGATGCATGGGCAGGAGGGGCTGCCGGTATACCACCGCACGGACCTGCACCATGTTATGGAACATGGTGGCTTTTCCATCATCATCATCATCATCATCATCATCATCATCATCATCATCATCATCATCACGACGTACACCGTTTACATAGTCAACTTCATTTAATTTCTGTTATTTTCACCAAGCGGCCTGAGAGATATGTTTAGGCTGAACAGTCATGACCAAGCTTTGCTCACAAGAACAGTACTATTCCAATTTTGTTGAGCTCACAATCAGCCTGAATCATCACCACCCCCTGCACCTGAGATCATCCTGAATGAAGTCATCAGCACTGCAACGCGACTGGATGAGCACTCCACACGTGTGGCCCAGCAGATGCAGGCAAGATCACTGTACTTGGGGGGTAGTGAGGTATGTGGGGTCCCCGAAGTGCATGAGATTGTGTACAAAGTCGTGTATGGGTCCTGCAGGTGATGCGGGCATGAAGTCAGGGGAAAGATATACATCTTGGATAGGTGGCAAAAGGCTCCACCTAAGAAGTTCGGATCTCCACTCCTGCAGGTCTTTCCGTAAGTCCATGGCTACTTGGGATGCTTGAAACATGTTGAAACCATCCATTGAAACATGCTTGGAACATGTTTGGAACGTGTTGGAACCATCACCCAGGTCGCAGGTTCTTAGATGTTCACATTGTGTCCACGCGCAGAGGTCGTGCAGGACTTTTCTGACCACTGCGACCTCTCTCGGCCCTTGAGAAAGCAGCTGCTTGGACAGGATCAAAGCTCGAGATGTCTTGAGCGCAACTCACAACTCAACCCCTTTCTTTGAGGAGTCGACCATTGATTAAGACATATTAAGACCATTAGAAATTAGTAATTGGTTGCCTCAAGGGCTTTGTTTCCTTTCTGTGTTTGATGATGTTTGTCACTTTCAGGGGGAGGTGTGGACGCATATTGTTTTGGGCTGTGGCATTGTTCCACTGGAAAATCTCTTGGAGGCTGAGTTCCTGGCCAATTCTTGGAGACATTGCTGCATTGGCTCAGCACCAGGAAGCACAGCCATAGGCCCAAAATTTTGCTGCTGCCATGGCGATGTTCAATCAGCAAGTGGGACTTCAAGGCTGGGACTGCGCCGTTGCAGCTGGCACTTCTCAAAGTCGAGTGCGTCAGTGTGCATCCGAAGACCTGTGGAATATCATAGAATATCATGTAATTTTCTAGGTCCATGAACTCAGTCGCAAATGATATGTGAATAAAGGATTGCAGTCATATGTCCTATGTGATGCATAGCAAGGCGGTGAAGTGGTAGGTTCACTTTGGGCCCCCGGCCTGGCAGGCTTGTTGAAAGATGGTGGCAAGCACTTCTCTGGTGTGGATGAGGCAACCGGTGAGAACCTGCTTGTCAGCCAATCATTGCAAGGAATAAAATGCTACTTGGGATGTATGGGGGTTTCTACAGGGGCTACATGGGGGTTGCTATGCATATTGACAATCCCTCTAGACGAAGAAGAGGGTGGGGATACATCACGCAACAGCGCCACTGCCTCATTGTGGGCGTCGCTGGGGAAATGCTCAATGGCACTGCATAAATTTGAACTGTTCCTGTCGATCACTTGGATGTTGAGGTGTCCATGAACAGCTGTCTCCCCACATCCCCCCCAAGCCATTGCGAAATCGATTAAGACCCTTGAGTAGCCAGAAATCCGGACACGTGCACCGTTGATGGACAAAGTCAAATTTCAAGAAGTGAGGATATGACTGATACACAGTAAATAAATCATTGCAAACTGGCAATTCCGATTTTGTACAGTTATATTTCCGATTTTTAAATAAGCTGTAAAATCCTTTATTTTGACCTCCAAACTCAAGGTTCACCCCATGAGGCCTTGCTGAAGAACATCGAAGCATGCTGGGAACTCAAAACTGCAGCGGCGGCAAAGTCCCTAAACAGTTCTGTCCTTGCAGATGTCCGAATTATGCATATCCAAAAAGTCCCAAAATTGATTATATATGTATCCCAAAGATTCTGTTTCTGTGATTCTTGTATGTTGAGCTGGCTTACCCACTTTGCAAAATTCATTCCATACACAATTCTATGGCCAATGGTGACTTCGATAGGGTCCCAATTGCTTCCCCAAGGCATCAGGCAGGTGTTGGCTTCGTCCACCCTCGGTATATCCATTGAAAGCTGGTAGTAGCTTGCCCAGCGAGGCAAGAACCTGGCGCAGATCACCAAGAGCTCTTTGGGCCCCTATGGCACCTTGGTTGCACGGTGTGACTCAGACATTTCCCTTTGCCTACCGGGCCTACCGGGTTGAAAGCGTAGACATGTAAAAGAGGTTTAGTGGGAGCAGGTGTGCTGAAGAGATGTAGTTGAGAAGTTCCGTTTGATCGCTGGCTGGGACCTCTTGTGCTGGTGTTGCTGTACCTTTCAGCGACCAAGGCATGAACAAGCTCATTGTGAATCATTTGGGTCGACATTTTGCTTCTTGGACTGAGCGAGGTAGTTGGATGTAGTTTGCAATTATAATGCTAGAACATGTTGCCTGAACGATGCTGTGAATCAAGAAACATTACGGTCGAAAGAACAACTCAGCGTCTCAGAGGAGGCAGGGGACATTGATGCTGTCAGTATGCCGCTGTCACTTGTTGTTTCTATTCTAGTGGTGCAATAGTTTCGCTTGCTGAATGGTTGGTTGTTGCATTTTTTGTTTGGCTCATGTTGGTTCGTTGGTTTGCTAGTGGGTTTTGATCAGTGTTGAGGAATTGTTGGCTTCATTCCGCATTCTTTGTTTTGGTTTTGGGGTGTTGTTGCACTTGTACTTTTACTTGTGTTTGTTTTTTTTTGTTGTCGTTGTCCAGCGTTCTGGGTATGCTGATCCTACATGTGTTCAAGCTTTGTTGGCAAAATCGCAAGAAGTTTTTCGAGAGCTGAGGTCACCAGCGATACCAATACCATCGTCACAGACCCTTGGATGACATTCGGGTCCAAGCTCCGTCCTATGGTGGTACCCCCATGGTACCCACGAGTCCCACGAGCATAATCCACGAGCATCCACAAGCCCGAGGGTCGCTGGGAATCCCATCCATCTTGGAGGCGTCGCCCAACTGAGGAATTGGAAGTGATGCATCCTGCCGCCAAGCTGATTGTGATGGCAGCCAAATCCCAGGAGCTGAGAGCTACCGTGAGCTACCCCCAAGCTTCCCAGCTTCCTCAAGGATGCCTCAAACATTTTCAAACCAACCTTTCAAATTTGAAGGTGACAGGTGAGGCATGGTGGTGCCATGGTGGTGCCATGGTGGTGCCAGCAGAACTTTGTTTCTCAGGACCAGGAGTCGGGAGATGGCACCAACCTTTGCGTCAGCTTCGGCGGAGAACTCCTTCTGCGAGCGGAAGAGTTGCTGAAAGTCTCTTAGCCATACCCTTGGCCAACCAACTTCAACCCAACTCCAAATGCCAAAAGGTCCATGGGTTGGTGATGGTTGGTGTGGATGGGCTGGTGGCTTTGGTTCACTGTTCATTGGAGAGGTCAGTTGGCTAGTGGTCTCCAGGAAAGGTAGCTACGTTGAATTTCAATCCTCTTCAAAACTGCTCAAATTCAGTTGCGGGAAGCATAGTCGATTCCAACATGGCAAGGATTGAAGTTGACCTCAGCTTCGTTGAAGTCAATTGTCCCATGATGTCCCATGAACAAACAGGCGTGCTATGCCAAAGCACTCCTCCCATCATTGAAGTGTTTTTTCTCGGCATTCTAGATGTTTTCTCCTTGTGTTTTCCTCCTCCAGCTCCTGCTTCCGCTTCTTCTTCGTCTTTTGCCCTTGCCCCTGCTCCTCATCATCATCATCATCATCATCATCATCATCATCATCATCATCATCATCGTCATCGTCATCGTCATCGTCATCGTCATCGTCATCGTCATCGTCATCGTCATCGTCATCATCATCGTCATCGTCATCGTCATCGTCATCGTCATCATCATCCCTCCACAACACGCACAACCTACAGTATCTTGCACGAGTATGGTGTGGAGCCATTCTTGCACACCTGTCTCACTCCATGTCATCACTCAACCTCTTTGACCCCTGCGCTCCAACTGAACTCCCTCAGACCCTCAGATTATATAAAGCAACTATCATACCCAGTTGTGCAGTGCTTTGCGCCGTGTTTTGTGTGGCAGTTGTAACATTAACACTGTGCCTCTCAGTATGTTGTCCTCAAACACCCAAGCCCCATAATTGCATCCCCCGCACCAGCCCTTAACCAAAAAAAACCTGCTCCAAATACCTACTCTTGCTGGCAAAGAGGCATGGTCCGATTGCTTGTTGTACCACAGGAATGTGGTTTTCAGATCTGAGGAAGGCATTCACGCCAACGATGTGTACAAGGCCGGAAGGATTGTTGTTTGCTCTTCTTGTGCCTCACCATGATTTCGGCCTCCTTACATGGAGCAACCATGAGCAATCTCAGTGTGCCTTGAAAGGATTGACTTGCAAAGATTCTCACAAGTAGATCCAAGATATCATGCTGATATTTGATGATCCGCTGTTTGTTTCTTTCCACTTTAAACCCTCAGGGAGGTGCCCATGTCCGTTGACCAGCAGCCACGAAGTGTCGCTGTCAAGTAACAGTTGCGCAGCGAGCGATCCCTCCCTTCAGGGATACGAGCTGGCCAGAGACAAAGCCATGGAAATCTTGAACGCCGCTTCGCAATGTGGTGGAGCATGGGTGTAGATGGTTCCCATCAGACTTTTCGTGTTTTTTCCATGGAATCATTTACGCCCTTGTGTCGTCGCGGCTACGAATTAAGATGATCGTTCGTGAATCCAACATCCAACCAGGGGGGCCCAACGGCTTGCTGTAGGGCAAACAGTGGGAAGCCCTGGCAACAAAAAAGAGGGTGACTTGCAATCTGCAATTGCATCAGCTCCCAGAGTCAGCTGATCACAACAGGTCAGCTGTTGACGAGGCTTTGAGTCCATCACGTCCAGCATGCAAATGGTTTTTGTGGCGCCAGATCTTCCCCGAAATTGATGGGGTGATGCTGAGATTACCTAAGTGACTTCGAGGGCCAAAATTTCATGAATTTCGTTATAGGGTTGGTGTTTTTTAGACATTGGTTGTATTCCCTGGGATTTGGGATGGTTGGTTGGGTACATAATATGAAAATTTCTTCATAGGGGTTCAAACCACAAACCAGCTGTAAGCTTGCTAGGTTTGTCCACGCCGCACTGTGCGGTTTCGTTAGACCTGCCCAAGGATCAAGTGGCTTGGTCGGTGGATGACTTGAAAAGCACAGAGCAGTTGCTTGGAGCAGGGCAGGGCAAGCAGGATTCTGTACCAAACACAGGAGTATCAGGAGTTGTAGTTGCCCTTTGGAAATATTTGCGAGAGAAAAAGAGAAAGAGACGATACACAATGATACACGTGCATACGGCATACTTGTTTTCCTATCTGTTTTACTTTGAAGGGTTTCTTTATCTATGGGTGCGTGATGGTCACTTCAAGAACCGCCAAAAAAGTCGGCTGAACCACATCAGTTTGTGCCTTTTTCAATTTGGATTAGGGTCAAGGAAGCGCATGGGGAGATCTACCACTGCCACCGTGGTCAGGCCATGGTCGGTGGCCGTGCTGAGGCTCACCAAATGCGTGAAGACTGCCATCTCTTCCAAGCAGTTGGGCTGCGAAGGGCCACTGGCCAAGCTGGTCGCGGAGGCACCATGATTTTCAGCAGCCAGATGTGGCGGAGTCCTTTTCGTACATTTTTGTGCAGTGCAGATCAGCCCAATGATGTGTAGAAGTGTGGGGTGATGAATGGATATCTCACTGCTGAATGATAATCAGCATCAATCACGCCAATCTAGAGAATGCGTGATGATGATATGTTGGTGCGGGGTGATGTTCCGCACCTCTACCATGCAACTTGGCAGTGTAGGATTTGTTGGGAACAGGGGTTGAGCGCTCAATGTCTACAAGATGGTGCAAATGGTTTGGAGAGCGCTCACGTTTATACTACCATGTCTTGACGTTGCAGGATATAGTGGTCCCATTACAAGAGGTGAGACAATGGGTCAAGGGTCGGCCCGGTCAACCACGGATGAGTTTGCCATCCTGCACTGACATCCATCATTTGCTGATGCCGCCTCCGTCAGGCCTGTGTGCAGGTAATGCCTCCGACCCCCAGCAGGTTTGATGTGGACAACGTGCGAGTCACCAAGGCAAGGGGGTGAATGGTGACCTCAAAATGGATCCTTTTGTAGTGGGCTGCGGCTTCCTGGCAGGTGCAAGGTGGCAACTTGAACAGTTCCTTCGTGGTGGAGGGCATGGCCATTGCTAGACGTCCACCTCCCAGACCTGACCCCTGCGAAAGGACATCAAAGGACCGTGTCATCCCATGGCATCATGGGGAACATTGGGGGGTTTGAGGCGCAAGTGGTGTGGAGCAGTTCAAGGAGAAAGCCAAGGCGCGTATCAAATAGCTTCTCTTGGATGCCAATCATCTCTGGATTTGCCTTGGCATTGTTCTGGCTTGCAGGTGGCAATCTACGCGGAGGCCCTTGAGTTGGGAACCACCGAATCTTGGCTTTACTCTGCATAGTGGAATATGCAGTGAATAGGGTGAGGGAACACAACTCAAATGCCTAGTTTGGAACATTGCCAGGCCTGGCTGCTTGAATTCCCATTCAGTTCAGCATTTGGACAGTCACTTGAGCTCACATGGTTGAGGAAACAAAGGGCACAGTGCTTCTGGAGAGTGCAGAGCAACTCATGAACTTCACCAAGGGCGAGGTTGGGATCGGCTGTGATTTTGCTTGAGGTGACTGGTGCATGCTGGTGCTGCTAAAACATGATCACTGACACTGTCGTGTTTCAGAGTTACCAGATTTTCAGAGCCGTACTGAGCTGTTCATCTGCTGCTCAGGAACAAAAGATGGAGGAGATGATCAGGTGGGATGCAGCTGCTGGTTCAGAGCGTTTCTTCATTTCATGGTATGCTTGACCAAGTTTACTATGCAAGACGGGCAGGATAGACAGTCCGTTGCAACGGATAGTGCCCTGAGTTTTTGTTGCAAACAATGCCCTGAGGGTGTATTGTACCGAAGGCGTTCAACAGGCTGATGGGTTCCGGGAATTTCTTGTTCGATGGCGGAGTCGGCCCTTGAAAAAATTCCATGAACTTCTCCCTACAACGGGGAGCTTTCCCACATCCCCCACATGATCAGTTTGGGATGGCGGGGCGCAGCGACAGGTCCATCAAAGAGGTGGGCGTGGATGTGGTCATTGCAGGCTGGGATGGCTGGCCTTAAGAGATCTGAGTCTACTTGAATGGTCATTGAATGGTCGAGCAAAAACCTCCAAATGCCAGCATAGTCCCAAGATGTTCCAAGATTTTCTGGAATCATCAGGCGGCACCATCTCAGATATGGCGCTTCACTTCCTGAACAAATACAAGAAACTTGCCCAGTTGAGTGAGGAGGTAGGTGGCCTAATGGTGTGGACAAACAGTGGGCTCAAAAACGTTAGAAAGAGATGTGGAGCGCCAGCATGCGCGAATTTGTGGACACTGCACGAACATGATTAGCATAAATTGCAAGGCTTATCCAGGGTTTGCATTAAGTGTGATTGTCTGTGTGTGCTCATGCATTGTACTCGGTTTCTTGTTTCAAGTAACTTGGGAATTGCGAGGTGGCTTCCCGCAACATACACCAACACACAACATACTGGATGTTTTCAGTCGGAGCTTTCAGCGACTTTCGCCCTTCAACCAACAAGTCGGTTCGATGGAGCTCAGGATCTTTGCCTTGAAGATCAACTCCAAGTTTGAGCTCCGCCGTGTTTGCCGCACCGTGGGTGCCACCAGCATTGTTCGAAGCGGCCCACCTTTGCCTGAAGAATGTGGCTATGTGGAGTCCATCAAGGCCACGATTGGTGGCGTGCGCCATTGTTGGGTAGAAATGATCCAAAATTGTCCCAGTAAAGGGGTGCTCAAATCTGGTGTCTCCCCAGGTTTGGCCCCATGGCCTCGAAAAAATAGAGGAAACAAAATGAGAGAACCTTACTTGGAAGCCCAGGTTTGGACTACCGACCTCCAGCAACCATGGATTCTATTTGGGGGCAGTTCGAATCTCCATGATCGCATCAGAGGTTCGTGGCGAATGTAAACGCTCCACTGGTCAGTGGTTTCGGATGTTGGCAACTGCTAGGGAAAGGTTCCATGTGCAGCTGGTTCTGCATGGCACGGATTTCAGTTGCCATTCTTGCATCCTCACCCCGCTGCCTGATGGTTCAGGTAGAGGAGATGTCTTCCGAGCCTTTCACCATCATCAAGACCCGTGACTCCAAGATTGCGACCTTGCTGCAGTCCTCCCGAGCAGGTCAGTCGCAGTCCTTCTGACATCTTCCTGCCACAATGAACACACTTTGGCGCAAGTTGAAGATCCACAAAATTGTACTCACCCAATTTGCTGACTTGGACTCCATGGATTCTTACTGTTGATTGTTCAGCTCTTTGCAGCACCAGGTCTCAACCAGTTGAGCTTCCAGTTCGTCTAAATCATCCACCCTCTAAAGACTTCCAAATGTAGCCAGGGAATCACAGGAAATCTCAACGGATCTGTGCTATGCCTGAGGCTACTGTGGTGCTGCGTAGTGCCAGCCCCAACGTGCTGGACGAGCTCGAGCGGGCCGTGGACAATGCCGTGAACGTGCCTCAACCGTGGACAACCCACAGTCACAGGTTGTTGCATATCTTTCATGCGAGCTTGGGCAGCTCAAATATCAACCAGGTGTGACAAATTTGGCCATGTGCCGTGATCATTAGATGTCCACTGAGTGTTTGTGTCTTTCAAAACTGGACTCAAAGCTCATCAAAGCTCACTTTCTTTGAATATGTGTGTGTTTGTTGCAAATTGCGAGACATATTTGTTGTGAACAGGTTGCATTCTCAGGTTGCCGACAAAACTGCTGACTTCCCAAGCTGAGGTGGTGAGATGTACCACCCGAGATCCCAGGTTTGTGGCTGGTGCTGGGGCAGCTCGACGCCAGGGAGACGCGGCCACAGTACATCACTGGTTGGTGGTTGGTTAATAATGCTTGATGATAGGGATCAACAACCAACAAAAATGGTCAAACAACTACTGGTTGGTGGTGTGATTGACCTTTTGATTTTCCTACTCGTAGTTTTTGACAAATGGTTGGCTGATGTTGGTTGACAAGCGCGTATTTTTCGTTGGGGTTCAAGCAACCCATGAGGTCAGGATACATCGGATCGGGGTACATCAGGTGCGGCAGCTTCCCAAGGGCCCGCTCCAAGGCCACAGAGATTGAGTTGGCCCATCAGCTGCAGCAGTTTGGCGCCACGGTGCCCGGCCTGGATCAATATGTCGCTTGGCAGCGACGGATCCTGTGGTCATCCCATGTTCGAAGTACCTGAGACCGAATTGAATCAAGAATCAGGAGATTCCAAATCAGGAGATCACTTCCACTACAATTCCATTTAAAAAAATCCATAAAGTATCGATAATAAAGTATACGATCGAAAATGATTATCTCCAAAGTCTGGGTTCAACCTCGGCTTGCAGATTTGCTTGGTGGGTTTCTGGGGCCCATGGAGTTTGCTTGGCGCTAGGGGGAGCCTTGATCCATAATGTGCTTCTCAAGTCATGGGGATACCCCCAGTTATCCTCCAGGTTTGGTCGTTTATAGTATGAACCCAACATTTTTGGGGTACCCCTATGGATCAGGAAATCCAGACATCACAAGCCATATTTCAGGTATCTTTCAAATATCTCAAGATGTGTTTGTCTCCAGAAATCTAGACATCCAGAAATCAATAGTTCTTTTTCAAAAATGGAAAAACATTTGGAGAAAGATACCCAAAAATCTAGAAAATAGAGCCTAATGAAGCAACGCGCTCTGCCACTTATTGTGGAAGGTAGTAGCAGGACCGGCGGAAAAAGTGTGACGGCTCAGTTGAAATCATCTTATGTGTACGCATATATATAGTTATAATATGTATATTATATATATATATCATTTTTGTTTATTTTATAAAGAATAAGTTTGATATGTATGGAGCCTTGATGCTTGAGAGTGCAGCATGTACAAAACTCGTCGGAGTCAAAGTGACTCAGTGACTCTTTGACGGGCAACTTGCCAGGTTCGCACGTGTTCTCAGCGAGAAAGCCCAACTAAGAGTCAAAAGGAAATGTGGCATTTATGTATCTCGGGACAGAAGTTGAAATAGGGATATCATGTTCCAACTATATTCCGGACGCCCGGGCAAGCAAAAAAAACCATAACAAACTGTATTTCGGTCCTTTTGTCACTGCAGGGTGTCCATTCAATTCCAAGCTTGGAAGCATCACTAGCCCTGACTGCCGCCAGGCTGTGCTGAAATTTGCAGAGGCCTTGGAGGTGGTTCCAAGGAGCGAGTTCCAAGGGATACCATGGCAAGGCACATGCATTTTCTATAAAATTTGTTGCAGGTAAACTTGAGATATGGTGGTTTCTTCAAATTGGGAAGACCCAAAGATGGATGGTAGATTACTACAAATGACTAATATGATGTAGATTTGGGGGGAATGACTTCCATTTTGAGAAACCACCGTCTGCAGGATTTTGGCGGAGAATTCCGGGCACAGCCATGTGGATGCCATCACGGCGCTCTACGCTGCCCACCAGAAGGGTGAGAAGTTTTCGGGGATCGATGTGGATGCTGGGCCAGTGTCTCGACGGAGCAGCCTGAGAAAGACATCTACCTTAGGAATCCTTAGGAGGTTTCTTGGGTGGATTTCTCAATCACCCAAAGCCCATCTAAGCCCATCAAAGCGCTCGAGTAAGATTCTGTTTTCTGTTCTATTGCTTGGATTGTTTGAAGTCATTTGTTGTTGAGTCAGGGAGGGAAGCAGCTTGGGCCGCCATGTTGAGCATCATCTTTCTAAGAATGATCCGTAGCGCTTCTCCTAAAATTCTTCCTTAGGAACTGCAAAGATGAAGATGATTGAAAATGATAGAGTGGGAAAAGAGTGGGCCATTGCATGATTTGCAAGATCAGCCACTCCCCAGACACCAGTAGTCCGTGAGGCTCCCCCCCTCGTGGCAAGTTCCAGGTGTGCAACGCAGTGGAGAAGGGCATCCTCGATCACATGGAAACCAAGCGCTGGGCCATGCGCTTTACCTTAGATGCTGTCCTCACCGTCCTGAAGGCACGGCTGCTTAACGCAGCATGGCACTTCGTAACATTTGCAGCATGGCCTACCCGCAGAACCTCTCAGTTGATGACTGGTGGCCATCCTTGAACTGCCCAAATTCAATGGATAGGAATGGGGATGCGTTTCATGGCTCGAAGGCCATCTTTGCCGTCGTACATTCACCACTTCCGAGTCTTGTGGTGCTAAAAATTGATATCGATCCCTGGGCCACGCAAGATGAAGCAAGATGAAACAAGATCGGTTCAATAGGATTCAATCATCCTGCTGCCATTTGAACTGATCCCAAAGTTTGGAAGCCATTAGTCAGGAACTCTTACCATTTGGATCCATGTGGTACCACTTACTTACGTTTCAAATGATTTAAAGGCCATGACTCATGACTAAATAGCGGGTTGCTAAGTCGTGGTGATTCATGATGACCATGCAGGATCCACACTCCTTGGGTTGGTGATGCCTGGCGCCCGCACAGGTCGATCAGATCATCATGGCCAAGCAGGCAGGTGGCCCCAAGGGTGGTGGCGATGGTCAGCGCGACGACGACTGAGCGATGCCATGGTGCTTGCCACGGGTGCCAAAACGGGCCCCGAGGCAGCCATGGCGTGGGATGGCACAAGCCTCAAAGGCAGGGTTGG
>VSDK01028391.1:41614-100324 GCA_009767595.1 Symbiodinium kawagutii | reverse complement strand
GCCAAAATGTGCACAACGCTTGCGCGCCAATCACATAGAGCGACAAGTAGATAGTCAGATCCATTCGTGGCTAGATAAATAGACAGAGACATAGATGCATCGATAAATAGATAAGCCGACGAAACGAGAGTCAGATAGAAAAGTAGATAGATAGTCAAGTAGAGAGACAGAAAGATAAACAGATGGACACATAGATGATCAGACAAATAATTCGGTAGATAGATAGACAGATAGATAGATAGGCAGATACATAAATAGATAGATGGACAGGTAGATAGATAGATACATAGACAGAAAGATGACGAGATAGATAGTGAGGTAGATAGAAAGACAAGTACATAGGCAGATAGATAAATGAATAGATCATCAGATAGATAGATAGATAGATACACAGTCAGACAGACAGAAAGAAAACTGATCCACTGATACAAAGATAGCTAGACAGATAGGATGCTCACATTGGTCGGAAGTCAGGCCCAAGTGATGTTCAGTTCTCGGATCCCTCGGGAAATCAAACGTCGCAACCACAACTGCACACTCCTATAGTGCTCCTATCTTGGAAACTTCCGCCACCGCCTTGTGCGGTACTACTGGTAGCTGCAGTTAAGCATGCTTAATTAAGCAACATAGATTGATACAAATTCCATGGGTAAGATCATGTAAGATGTCCAACAGCACGCGAAGTCATAGGATGATCCTTGGATCCAAGAGGCTTGGGGGCGGGCCAACAGCTGCCCTGGTGTACAGTTTTGTGGCGACTGCAGCGGCGCTTTTGCGCCGCGCAGCAACTGGTGGTGCAGGGGAATTCTAAAAGATGCAGGGGAAGGCCTTGATGGGCCGCCGGCCTGCCTGCCGCTACGTTGATGGCAGGTCATCTTGTGGCGGTATTTGGGATGACTTGGGGGGATCACCTGGCCACACGGCTGACACATGGAAAGAACTCATACTGGATGAAAGCATATTTTAGCTATGACGGCTATAGGGAATTATATGGGCCATTTTTGGTGGTTTTGTACATCATATGCTCGTGTTCATCATTTTTCAGCCCAGATCCTAGCGAGCCAAACTGGTCAGCAAACAGAAAACAGACTAAAGAATGAAAGGAGTGAGTCCAACTTCCTCAAATTCCACCCTGGAGATTAGCCTCCATTCAATTTTGCTTATCAACTGCTTATGAATAGATTCTGCAAATTTCTATCCTTGGACAAAACCCAATGGAGCCTGTCCCAGGTTAGTCAGATGGGCCAGGGAAAGCCGTGCAGAGAAGCACAACTGGGACAGGGTCGGGATCTCAGAAGAGGTACCAATCTGAAGCGTTCAAAGGGAAGACTTGTTCAAACCAATTTGCTTGATTAAGCAGGAACTCATTCCTACCAAGATCAGTGTTTCAAAGCGGTTCCTCTTAAGATTTGAAACTTCGCTCGGTTTGCAGCTGCATGTCGCGGTGCAGCTCATGTTGGACTTGCTACACGCGAAGTGTTCGATCGAATTTGCGATGTCATCAGATCCATTTAGATATACAGATTGAATGTACATAGAGTTTAGTTTGTGCGTAATTAGTTTGATTATTGAATGTATATACAGCGTATCGATTACGTGTGAATTTGCTAATTTCTGATGTATGCTTTTCATGTTACATTGTAGCGAATGACTATATATACACATGTATTGTTTTTTTTACATAGGTGGAAAATCATGGGAACATGCGTTTAATCATTGCTCATGGGTCTATCAAAATATCAATACATTGCCTGCATACTATGCGTAATTATGCTGTACGCGAGTTTGTCTATGCTGCTTTGCTAGGTGTGTGTTTGGTTCAGTCCTTCGTTTATGTGTTGATGGGTTCGTTGGTGTGTCTCGTATGTAGTTTTCAGCCATCTACTTCCATTTATTTACGTGATCTTATTTTGTTTTTTGATACTTCTTGTATTTTGTTGCATTAGATGCATGATGATGCATGCAGGTATTGAGTTTGTCGGTATAAATGATTGCTTTGCTTTGCTTATAAGGGTGCCGGGCACTGCTGTCTTAGCGGTGTCTTTGTGCCGGGTCGTTGAGCAAAGTCCATTTCTTTGGTGAATGAGATGCCAGGTAAGCGAGAACACCGGTGTGGCGCACCAGTGGCACACGACATTTCCTAACATTGGTGGCTCATCCGAGTTCATCCCATGCTGTTTCCCCAGTTTCCTGTTCTGCAGTCCGTGAGCTGCCCAGGCTTGGATGAGAGAATTGCTCACCAATGGCTCGATGCCCATCCGCTTGGCATCATGGTTGCAGCTGGTGGGTTCCACCGTTGCACCACCTGTGACACCTGTGACTTGGATGGCGGCCACGTCCACCAAGGTAGGTCAGCTGCCATCAGCTATCTTCAACGGACAGTTGATTAGAAACAGGCCACTGGGAGCTGGGATGGCAAGGTTTCGACCTTCCGCAGAATGTGCTGCCTTGGTGAGATCCAGAAAGCACATGAAAGCACCTTCTCGGCGCATTGACACCGTACCAGCGTCAAGTTCTGCAATTGCTTTGCATTCATTTGTACACAACCACTGTGTAGACTGATGCAGATGAAGTCATGATGAAGTCCGAAGTCCGAAAGAATTGAAATATTGAACTCTGTTGGAATGACTCCTTTGGATGCATGGACTCCGCCCTTGGGCAGGTTCTTGACTGTGTGCACGCCAAAATTTCGACATGGCCTTCCCCCGCGGTTTTTAATGCTCTTGGCGCTGAATCTGGACATACAGGTCACTTGTGCCGGTGTCAAGCCTGATGGGTAGGAACTAACATGAACTAACCACTTTCTTGGCATGATGTTTGAAGCGGTAAGACCGGCACAATTTCACCCCAAGGGTGGAAAGATGCAAGACTGGAAAGCTGTTTCAACCAGGATGAGATCGGAAAAGAATCGGAGGTCTTAAATCAGCACAACCCGGAATCAATAGGGCACCTGGCTCGTCAGGCAAGGTTTTTATTTCCACCAGGTTTGAGGAGAAAGCTGCCGCTCCGACATGTCCAAGAAGCATCGTTTGAAACAGTGTGCCGCTATGGCGACTGATTATGCAGGTGAAACAGAAGCGCAGTAGGAGTTTGAACTTGATGGAACAGAACGCGTGCAATCCGAGGACTTTGACAAAGATGAGATGGTCTATCACTGTATCTTGGCGAGGGTTTACAGAAGTGATTCTCAAATGCCGAAGAATCAGGATTTTGAGAAGTTATATGGTTGTTTGATTCTTGAGACCGGCAATTTCGATTCCTGCCAGTGGGCGGTATATCAATCCACTGAAGCACGCGACAGAAACAGACAATCAAAATGGTGACTACCATTTCAGTCAGATCAGTTTCATAATGCCCATCATTTGTATTGTTTGTGTCGTCATTTGCCGCTGAAATTACTCACTTTCGGCCAATCAGCCACTGAAAGTGTGCATCTCATCAGAGGTGTGGCGCTGTGGGTGGCATTTATTTGGCCATTACAGTATGTGAATTTGCTCACCAGCGATTATTATTCGATATATCTTAGATATGTTGGTTCACATGTTGCATGTTTCTAAGTTGAAACTTTCTTACTGCTCTGTCACTCAAAACGGTTTGGCAAAGCAAATGGATTCATCTTTGTCATTCTGAAGATGGCACCGGTGCGGGTAGAAACTAGCTGCTGCCCTGCTGCAAAAGCACCTGCAACACCACTATGACCCTTCGCCCATTGCCAACTCAAGTTCGAACGAAGGAAAAACAAAGGATCACGGACATCCATGGACCATGCCAGTCTAATTCCTGGCTAACAAGATGTAAATCTTCCACGCTAAGCTCCTCACATAGGCACCATGTAGGCGCTGCTGTTCACGCTGAGGTAACGACCAGGCGCGGCCATCAGAAACATCGAGGGTAGTGTCACAAAACTCAGGGGCCAGAGGCAATGCCCCTAGTGTTGCTGCTCGTTTCCCATAGCCATTTATCAACCAGCAATGATTGACAAAGGATGACAGAAGAGGTTCGAACCACCTTTGGTTGGACATCGGTGAGCTATCTTGCCTCCAGGCCTTCAGCATCTATTTGGTACTGCAAGGCTCGATGGCATCAGGGGTTTCATGCTCCGTGTTGTGGTGGGCACAGGCTCTCCAAACTGTTAGGATGCAGCATGTGTGAACACATTTGGAGCCACAAAGCTAGTTGTCCAACAGCATTTTCAACATGTATCAGCTCCATTTCCACCATGTGGAGAGTTCAGATGTTGTTAATGCAGGACTCAAGAGCATAGCTGGAAACACAAAACGTGTAGATTTCTCCGACATTTCTGGCACATGGAAGGTGTCTTTGCCAGCGTAGCCCTTCCGAGTGAAGACGGTGGCGTCACCGAGCCCCTCGCTTTACCAGTAGCTGCCGGGTTTAGTGCTCGCATGTGCTGGGCTTTCACTCGGCCCCTGTGTGAATCCTCTGATTTCCGAAGGGATGCAAAGTGGCTGGTTTTTCCATGAAGAGCTTCTCACTGGCTGAGGAATGTTGACTTTTTGGCAGAAGCATTGGCAACTTGGCTTGTAGAGAAAGTGGAACTACCGCGACAACAATTGATATGGCCCATGTCTTGGATCGCAAAGATGCCGTGGTCCATGACACATGCTCAAACCTGAGCGTGTGGGAATAGGCACCGAGAGGATCATACAGACTTGCCCTCCCATGGCTCACCCTGGTGACCGTCAATAGAACTTTGAAGCTTCAAAGTTGGTGATGTTTGAACTTGTTCGCCCCCTGTAGAGTTTGGGGTTGAGGGTGCTCTCCTGTGTAAGGTTCGTAAGGTTAGTGATTCGATGCTAGTCATCACGAGCTTCAATTTGTGATGCAAAGTTTAAGCTTGACTGAGGGAAATCCGTCGAATGAACAAATAGATATCCATGAAATTGCCGCGCACGTGGGCGCCCCTATGAAACTTAATGCAAGACTACATGCCTTGTCAGCATGGTGCAATGTCACGGCTGCTGGGAACATGTTTAGTACAGAAATCTTGGCCAGTTTTTGCCGTGCATCCCGACAACTGGTCCCACTGAGGCCGGCTTAAGACGGCACAACGGAAGAAGGGCCTTTCGACTCCTAAGATATGGACTGACATGGCCATGACAAATGGAAATGCTACTGATCCCATGCGCATTGCATATTGAAAGTTCATGATTCAGTGTGAAATAGCTTGTTGTTGCTGCAATTTTTGTGGCCTCCACCGCACAGGAGGACGCACTTTCGGATCTATTGAATCCAACAATCCCGAAGATTCAGAAACGCTGGAGAAGCCCAAGATGGGAGGGCCGCTGGGTTTTATCAGTCAGCACATGTCAGGTACCTTTTGTGCAATGCTTGCGGCTGTTTCTGCCGCCCCGAGGCTTTCAGCCTTCCAACTTCACTGCGAAGGAGGCTACTTTGGAGATGTGGAGGCCAGGGTGCGGGGTGCCGGTGCCACGGAGAGCGACACTTGTTGAAGTCTGTTTAAGTTCTCTAAGCGCGCTCCTGCTGATTCAGCGGAGGATTTAGCACCAGTGATGACTAGTGATCGAACGAAGCAAAGATTGTTGAGATGCGATCGGCGAAACGAAGAGAATTCAAGGAACAAGCTTCTCCAAAGCTCCAAGATTTCTAATGCCTCCGGTTGTTGAGGTGGTGGTGCTCCACCATGAATCGGGGCATCCTGTTGTACTGCTCGCGATTTTGGAGATATCCCTGTGATTTAAAAACTTTTGGTCGAATCCCTCTGCTGGTTGCTTACTGCTGATCGATCCAGTGAATGTTGCAACCGTATATGTGTTTGCATCGTTCCGTGGCTCCATGATTATCCATTCTGAGCATTTCTCAACCTACCAGTTGTTGGTGATTTGTGTCGCCAGCTTCCTTGACAGCACTTCTTGTTTCAGCCGGTGGGACGCCCACTGGGGACCCACCTTCCCAGGGTTTTCCCCACAGGTTTCCCATGGGCCACGGCACCGCAGGTGATCCAACATCTTCAACGCAGCTGCTCCGTGCGCTGCGAACGCGACGGCGGCAAACTTCTGCAGCTTCACAAGGCGCGGGCGCCATGGCATGCCATGGAGCATCCATTCAGGCTCCCGTGAAGCTGAGGAAATGCGGCGCCTAAGTCATGCGGTTGATTAATGTACATTATATGATTAGGATCATTCATATAACTGTTGGTGGTATTACTCAACAGTTCAGCTTGGTATTGACTAGTTGGTGCTTGATTTAGACATAGTGAGTTGGTCGTAAATCAATGGTGGGTATAGTCTAGTAATGTTTTTTCCTTGATAACAATGGTTGATGGCTGAATCATGGATTCCTCCCTGACTAGGCTGGTGGGTGATAAGAAACAATTGAGATGAAAGAAGACAATGACGGGTTGATGCGGGAAAATCATCTTCCACCCCATGATTTCCACGCCATGTATGGACGTTTCTCAACTCATAGAGGTACCCCATGTCATCCAATGCTAGTCACTGAACGTAGTAAACCAACCATTTTTGGGAGTTTTTTTTAAGAAACGCCCATATAATACAGAGTCCAACTTCAACACTGCTGATTGGCCATCCACTTGGGCATGGGCAAACCCTTTTCAAAAAACCAAGGAAAAACAGTACTTGTCACCAAGTGCACACAAAAGATCCAATGCCTACATGATTTTCTGCAAAGGATGTAAGAAGGTTTGTTACACTTGCATATTCTTTGTTGTTCCTGAATTCGGTACATGTGTGGTTTGCATGCATGTTTGCAGCAACCTGTAGTTCAAGGAATGTTGGCTAGGAGAGAGCATGATGGAAAAAGCCTGCATCCACCCAGCATCCCACTTTGCGGCGACAGGACAAACTGAATCGAATATTGAAGCTTGGCACTAGCTCAGGATTTAAGTAAAATGAGCGATCAGCCACTTTGAACCGATTCAGACTCATGAAAACTCCAGCATCCTAACATGGTGAGAAAGAATGGTAAGAATGAAGTGAATCTAAGTGATATTCCAATGTTAATTTAATCTCCCAAAGCTTCGGAAATTGAAAATGTCCCGAGGAGGTCGACATGGTAGGAATGCACCAGCGCGCCAAGCGCACCCTGCGATCGAACCAAGGGCAGACTTCCCAAATTGCATGAGAGCCTGGCGTTTCCAGGTGCGCATGCAGACCTATGTCTGTGTGTGTGCATGTGCGTTTGCATTTTTACATGTAGGCACAAGAATTACATGTTTTAGTTTGATGTATTCAGTTGTCCATGGAATTATTTAGTTGTTGCTTGTTTATGTAATTGCGATTTTTGTATTTGATTTGAATAGTCGTAAGTGCTCCCCAGGGGCTGGACTCAGCAGTGTCTGCTGCGGTTTTCACACATGTTGTTACAACCATTGCCAGTCTTCCACTTGTTCTTCATCAGGTTCCTGTTTTCTCTCCCTCCGTCCTTCGTTCTCCTTGTTTGCATCGTCAACTGCTTGCTTTTCATCCTGCGTCCCGTGGCCTTTCCTTGCACCATAGCCGCCATAGCACATGTTTTGAGCGGCGCAGACACAAAGGAGTGATCCAGTGACTGCCAGGCCAGTGAACATGAAAGAAAGCGCAAACGCAAGCTGAAGTACCTCGGTGAGCGGTCGAAGATACACCACTGGCCGTTGACGTTTGGAGCTTTTTGTTTCCACAGGCCGAACGGAACCCAATGGAACAGATGTAGCCTGTGAACTATGATAGTGAAATCACGACTCCGTTTGCTGCAGCCAATTCTGGGATGTCCGAGGTTGCTGACGGAGCCGATGGATATGTTTGATCTTGCTAAGAAAGAGATTGAGCGCATTGTAGTGGAAGTTTGGAGAAAGAAACGCCTTAAAGGCCCCAGCAAGGACAGCCTAGGCAGCAAGTGCCTTGGAAGAATGTGAGAGGGCGTGCGGCATGGTTGATGCATTGAGAAGTTGAAGATGTTTTGAAATTCTTTGAAGACAAAAGTAAACAATGGAGAAGGAGATTAAGATCTCAAGAGGTCTCCTGATGAGAACCTTGGGCATCCTGATCCTGGATAGGATTTCGGGACCAGGCGGTATCGATTGAAAAGTCTTCGTTGATTTCCGATGTGACTTGGATTTTGGGGTGGTCATGCCGTGGCTGGGGTCTTCCAATGGCAAGGGCCTTGACTGAGGCCAACAACAGTGGCCACAAGTGACCCGGATCTTCTGAATCCTAAGAATCAGGAAGTCCAGCCAGGACAGTCTCAGTATGGTCTTCAGTTCAGGGAGGCATCACGAACGAATACCCTCCAAACCATGCAACATTTGCCTGTGTAAAGGGCGGAGTAAAGCTGAAGGTGTTTTGCGATTGGAGATGATTGGAGCAATAAGATCACCATAATGGAGAATGCATGCCGCATGCCTGCATGCCGATCTCCAAGCCCCTGCCCAGCTGCGATTCACCACCCAGTGTCTTCAGAAATATTGAGCTGGTTCGTGGTAGAGCCAAAGGTGTTTGACAGTGTTTGGTATTCATTGGTATTCCTGGGTATCAATGAGGATTATCATTTTTTTCGCAGTGGTAACTCATGAAAAACCCACTACAATGGTTATTCTCATTGTCCACGTGCCCCTTAAAAGGCTACATGATCCATTCCATCAGGTATTCTCATCCGTTCCATGTAAGCTTTGAAGGGGCACCTTGCAGCTGGTGATCAGCAGTGCCAGGAGCTGAAGTAGCTGACCTCCATGCCGAGGCGGGGGCAGCCACCGCGTCCAAACGCGAAGGTTGGAGATGGTGATGGTAGGAAACCAGGGCTGGGAGTCCAGGGCTAAGAGTCTACCCTAAGGATTTCTCAGGGGAAACTATGGCAACAAATGAGTAGCGATGTACAAGGGGTGTCGGTAGGGAAATGTCCGACGAGAACATGAGCCGCGGATGACGGATGACGGTACGACCATGGGTCTCGCTGCGCCAAGGTTCGCGATGTAAAGCGCCAGGTGAGGCACTTGACGCAACAAGTGGCACAGCTTCAGGGTGGCATGAGAAGCATCCAGGACAGGGCCCTGGGACAGGCTTGTGATTTCAGGAACCACACCCTGCCACCGGAAACCACGAGCATTGGACATGATTTGACATGTTTTTTCTCGGCTTTCTTCCAGAGCTTCTAGGCGAGCAGCTTAGCAGCTAGTGCGTTGAAGTGGCCGATGTTGACCACTTCCGGTGTGGTTTTTCATGCAAAGTTTATCTTGTACGATGACTTGAAGAGGAAACGGGCTTTGCTTCAACATGAATGGCTCCAGCGTGGCATTCCTTGGAACTGCCCTGCTTCGTAGGATTCTTTGTCAGAAGTTGTGGCAATGCTGAGCCAAAAGGCGCCAGGGAGGGACAGGCCATGTTTGGATTCGGATCATTTCGGATCATTGGTCATTTTGTAATGCTGCAGCCATGGTCCGAATGAAGTTGG
This sequence comes from Symbiodinium kawagutii, assembly GCA_009767595.1. Lineage (NCBI taxonomy): Eukaryota > Dinophyceae > Suessiales > Symbiodiniaceae > Symbiodinium > Symbiodinium kawagutii. The sequence continues at coordinate 90,901 of VSDK01028391.1, read as the reverse complement.
TCAGGTTCTCAGAAGCAAGATTGTCAGCTTTGAGGTCTAGAAGTAGCATGGAGAAGTATGATTTCATTGGGAAACGTTCTTGTAAGATTCTGCGGGGCCTTGTACTTGGGAGCACGCATGCATTCGCAATTTCCACAACGGCAACTATCTCTTTCTCTAAGTCCTGACATGTTGGGCCGCAGATTGAGTTGCGATGGGCCGGTTGTAGGTTGAAGAATCTCGATGGTGTTTTGGTTTCTTGCCACAGGATCCCAGCAGTTTGCAAGAGCATGTGAGCACCGTATGAGCTGCAAAGTCGGCAAGGTGCAGAGTTCAAATTTCGACACCAACAACATGGGGACATGAAAACTGGCGCTTTAGCAGAGATGTTTTGTTTCTCCTTGTTTTGAAAGATTGCAGTTTGAAAGATTGTTTCTGTTTGTGAAAAGCGCAATGGCCTGAGGGGACTGGAGCAGTGACAAGTGGTATGCTTGGCAACTGAGTAGGAAAATGATGTCATTGTTGCAGCAGACATTCTGTCGAGATTCCAAACAAATGGGACTTAGGGGCATTGTTTTGCTGAAATTGATTGCATGGGACCCACGCACCCATGCTGTTGGCATGTAAAAGAAGCTTCGAATACAAAGTGTTTAAGCTTCCTGCGACTCTCTGAGAGAGTTTGCGCGGGACATATAATATTCCAAAAAAATTAACATTTCAAAGGTTTTGGCAACAACTTGAACAAAATGGTGCCACAGCAGCACCTACAGGTGCTGCTATTATCCATAAACAAATGATGAGGCCGCTGTGTCTCCATGCATTCCTCCTAATTTGGCACCTCCAATCCCACAACAAAGTCGCAGATGCATCAATAGCATCGCAGCATCGACCGCAGCTTTGTCAAAACCCTCGAAGTGACCTGTGAGAGCCAGTTCTGCTTGGGGAAAGCAATGTATTTCCTCTCGCCGGGTTCGAAGTTGTAGCCGTGAAAAAAATCCTGGTTTATTGGTGGATTGTTGGTTATCGTTTCTATTTGTTTCTGTTTATTGACGTCAAGTGTTGATTCACCTGCCAACCCTTGTTTATGAATCAGATTGCTAGTTTATCGTCATGTTCCTGTCAAACAAATGTGAGCTTTAACCATCATGATATGATGGTCACCATGTGACTATGCACAATTGGCTCAATTGATTTTACCATCAATTCGTGGTTTCTCAAAATCAGTGCCCAAAAAAGGTTGTCTCATGACATGATTGAGCTTGGATGATTTGTGGGTACCCCTATGACTTGAGAAACACCCAAATTTACCCAGCAATTAAAAGTCATGACTTAACCATCATGAGTTTATCATGGTAGTCCTGTCATTTCTTGCCCACGATCATAGGCTGATCATCCATTGCGACAGGATGCTCCCGGCGCACTGAGGATCCTCGGGGGGCGATCCACTTGGCGCCCGTCGGGAGCTGAGGGGGCCACCCTGACCATGACAAATGGCTATAGATCAATATTAACCAACCAACCTGGCTGGTTAACTAGCTGGTTTAGCTGGTGAATAATGTAGGTTTCTGATTAGTGTAACCCCCCGTAAAGTAATGAAAATAGATGAAACCAACAGGTAGATACTAATCAGAAACCAACATTAATGGGGACAATAAGCAACAACAGTAGTGGATATACCAACTATATGGCTGTGGGCCAAGGCTTTTACCAACCAACTAATGGGGGATAATGACCAACAATAGTGGGGAAAACGATGGCAAGTGATAGGGGAACCAGGGGTACAGGGTGAACTGACCCACAGCCAAAATTCTTAAGTTTGATTATTAAGGTCAATGGTGGTCAGCTGTATACGGTTGTTAATATTCGTTAATCTATGTTCACCTTGTTGTGAGCATGCAATCTATAATTGGGATTACTCCCACGTAATTGTATCATCATAACTATTCTTGTTTAACCACTAAGAACCATCCCCGATCATGGATTGCTTATAGCTGCTCCAAGTCCTTATAGCGACAATTTTCCTTGGTCAAAATTTGGCATGATTGAAGGATGGAGATTTTTCCGCAGTTCAGGTCATCCTCATTAGTTCACGGTTATCTTCGTATATGGCTGTGGGTCAAAACCCTGTACCCCTGGTTCCCCTGTCATTAACCATTGTTTTCCCTATAGTTTGTTGGTTATTAACCACAATTATTCGTTGGTTAATATTGACCCATAGCCATATTTGTTGCTTGAAAACCAAGCACTGGTTGATCCCCAATCAGCCACAGCGACTTAGCTACTGAAGTGACGACCAGGCGTCGAAATGCGCAGAGGCATCGGTCCATGGACCCGGGGGATGGGCGGGGCTGGCCCTTGATGGCTGCGCACGTGTCGTGCGCTAAGCCTAGCTGCCTAGCAGGGGCATCCTGCGATGAGTCCTGGGCTGTGTTGAGAAGTAGCGCGCAAGATGTCCACATAACATGTCTTAACATGTCCAGAAAAAATGAGGTGATCACCTTCTTGCTATTGAGGTTGGCTTAAGATGGTTGCTGTTTGAACTTTGGGGTTGTTCAGTTCAGTGATGCTATTACCATCCAATAGCATCATTAAGAGAGCTGAAAACCATGAGGGAAATGTCACCACTGTCCCTGGCTCAGTCGACCGCCTGCACAATATCTTCACAAGGCCAGGGCAGCTGAGCAGCTGAGTTGAGCCCGTTGCAGCAGAAGTGGGTTGTGGAAACAGCTTGTAGCATCGGCGCGGGTTGCATGAACATAGCTTTATCTACACGAGTTTTATTTCACATGTGCGTGACATTGAACTTTTGAGGCCGTCCTGCTCACCGTTACAGATACAACGGAGGAGCCCCATGGGACCTTGATCTCAGAGTGATTCTAAAAGAAGCACCCTGTTTTCCCCCTCTCAAAGGTGGAACTCTGGAGATACCGAGGCCCACTATGGCCCGATTCTATGCAGTTATGACAAGTGATCATTTTGGGACACTATTTGGAGATATTTTAACATGATGTTGCTTTTGTTCCGACTAGGAAGGAGTCCACAACCTCTTTCACTGGTGCCATGTGCCATGCTTCTTGAGGATGAGCCTGCTGTGATGGTCATTCTCACCGGGCACGCGTCCTCAGTCGTCAATGGTTTGCTACAGGTTGCATTTTGGTACCGGGGTCGAGCAATTGCGTGGCCCGGTGCTACTTACATCGATTTCAAACGTTTGGTTTTGACATTTCTTGGTGTGTGATTCCCCCTCCATGTGAAAGCATATGAAAGCATTCCTCGATGCCAAGTTCAAAGTCGCTTTGTGGTGCTTCGGACAGTCCCGTACTTTTTTCTAAAACAGCCGTAATTACTTCTCACTAGATCTACTGTAAATTGAAAGCATTTCTCCATGGATGTTGGTAGATGAGTGTGTGCCTCCTGCTGAAGCCCCCTTGCCATTGGATCCTGAGCGCTTCGTTGATTTAGTTCCATGAAGCTCAAGCGATTGCAACACCTGGTGTTGAGTTCAGCATAAAGCAACTTGAAAATAGGAGAAATGAAGTGGCAAGTAGTGACAAGTCGCAATAGCAAGTGAATATAAGTGATAAGTAGCCAACCATTAGTAGGCAATGGATGGAAAGTAGCAACTGTAACTGGTTGTAGGTAGCAGTAGGGTAAGTAGTAAAGTAGTTGTAGAAGCCAGTGGTAGTCCGTAATTGGTAACTGGTCGGCAGGAGCTAGGAGGCGCTAGCTAGCAGCTCGCAGCCACTCGGGGTAGCAGGTAATAGGTAGGCATGAAGAGGTGAAAAAACGCATGATGATGCCATTGAGAAGTAGTATACACCTACCTACTTGGCGTTCATCGTACCGCGCAGGCAGTTTCTATACGTACTACTTGAGACGGCCACCTTTGCCGCTGCCAGGCCTCAGGTCGGTGAGCTTCCCAATGGTGGCAAGGCGAGCAGCAGCAGCTTCCTGGAGCATGGCTGTTGCTGCCCTCCTGTGCTGAGCAGGTCTACTTTGGCGGCTTAGTCCCTTCCGAGTGCTGTCCTGAGATTTCGTGTGGGCATGCTGTGGCATGCTGGGTCGCTTTTATCAGCAGATGTGGTTGTGGATGTTTGTGGTCAACCGTTGCGGGTGATACCCACAGATCAAGACATGACACGTCTACACGTTGCACAACCGATGAGCTGAGGCGACAGCTGCTTCAGATTTCCGGCAGTTACATTTGGGGCCAGGTGGTGGCCAGCTGCGGTGTTGGGTCAGTCGCGGTGTTGGATACAGCGGCTCGGGTGAATTTTGCTTAGCCCTTGCGAAGAAAATTCTTTCCAGATCCCAAATAGGGTCATTTTTTGGGAAGGGAAGCGGGAAAGAAGAGGAAAATTTGGCACCAGAGTGCGGCTGTTGGCTTCGGATCAGCCTGTCGCCCCCAGGTGCTGTTACCTCCTCACATGCTGCAGGACACTTCTGACACCGAGATCCCATATGATTCTGTTGCAGGTTTTTGCACTGAACCACTGATTCGCAGCATTTTTCCCCGAAGTTCTCGGATCGCGGCAGCTGTGAAGTTGTTGATCCACCGAAGCTCGGTACCCAGCTCGCTACCATTGACTCAGAAATCTCTGGAGCCAGGAGCTTCTCCAAAGCGGTGCCCTGGAGATTGCACATGGCGTGAAGATTCAAGAGGCAGACTCTGTGAAGCAATGAAAACACAACAAGAACTGCTTGGTATCGCAAGAGGTTTTGCAAACGTATGGAGATCTACTGTGAACAAGAAGGGGGATATGATCACGTAGGGAAGGGAGGGAAGGGACGGCATTTTTTGTAGTGATTACATTATTCGAGATTTGGTGAACTGGCTCATAAGCAGTGAACTGGCAAATTTAGCTGTGGGAATTCCGGTCACCCAACCAGCACAGTGGAATATGGATGGTTTCTTCTGGATCAGCCAGGCCTATTTTGACTAATGAATTTGATGAGTGAAAGTATCCAAGCCATTCCAAGCCAAATTTCATCCAACTTCAAGCTGACGGTGCATGTTGAATGCGTTTGTTTTGACATGGGTTGAAGCCAAGATCAGCGAAGCATGCTGAGAATCAAGATGATGACAGCCTTTAAACCGGACCACACGGAAGGCTCAGATGTTTGGAGCTGCAGGTAATGGAAGCTCCGCTCTACAACCGTTGGGCAGTGGCTGGCGGAAGGCAAGGGATGAAGTTGCTGGACCGCCTCAACCCTCGTTCTTGCAACACAGCTGGAAACACAGAAGCCAACCGGCGAACATAGACTGAGCCTGGCTACGGCCAGTTTGCACGGTTGGATCGCACGCGATGATATTAACCAAGTAGATATTTCGGTGGTATTGGCAGTGAATTCATTGAGTGTAAAGGACCCTTCTCATGCAGGGGAACGTGGCTGTGCGACCTACAAGTCCAGCAAAGGTTGTCGAAAATGCGATTCCTAATCTGGCCATTTTCAAATCTCCGCCACGGGTCAGGCTTCCTCCATGTGGAACAGGGGGACTCCTGTCTTCAAATGATCATTCATTTGATACCCAGTCTACCTAATGTTCCATGCGGTGCGGAATGTTGATCCTTCCAAATCCATCATTCATCACCCTCAACTGGTCCTGTCTGAGTTTGAGCAAACGGGGTCGACTGACCCCATGTCATGCTTGCCCTGCAATTCTCATGGTCTCCCTGTCGCAGCATTGCTGTCCTTAGAAGCCCCACCATGTAGAGAGGTTGGAAAGTATCAATGATGCAGCAGCAGCTGTCTTGGGAGATGACCAGCAGAGGCACTGGCAACTTGGCTGAGCCAATGCTGCTGCCTGACGTGTTCAAGCCGTGCAGACTCATGTAACAGCGGCTTTGACAGATCCGTATGTCAACTTGTGATTCCGCCAGTGCTAAGGTATCAAAGATATTTGGGCCTTGGCTTGGAGAAGCTTGAACGTGAATAGGGCCGAAATGGGCCGATGTAGTCGGGGAGCAGCGCTGCGGCATGCTGCGGCATTCCGGGTCAACCACCAGCAAGGGCTGTTGCACTGAAAGGCCTCACAATGTCCCACGGTTTGTGTTTGGGCCAAGTGCTGCGCTCCCGTAATGTCACCTAGGGCGCCTTCGTGGGTATACCTAGGGACCTGACTCTGTGGAAACGGCGCCGATTCGAAAATTTCAACGCAAGGGCGGCTTCCACGAGCCTTGCGAAGTGTACAGATTCGAAACTATCATCGATTGCTTTCAGTGCAGATGCAGGGTGCCATAGGAAGATCAGAGCATGAAATAGTGATGAAATCCTCAAGAGACATCCCGTGACATCCCTTCACATCAGCCTGTTGCTTGGTGGACCTTATACCTGGTACACTTTGGCAGCCGCAAGTGAGATGGCGCCAGCTCAGGGTCCCACAAAGGTAGTAGGAAATCAACTAAGCACCAGTGGGGTAAGTCGAGCATCGAAAACAGTCCTTCCCAAGACAGTTTTTCCGCTGCGAAGTCTGAGTATGGCAGACTAAAGTCTGAAACTGATTCATCAAAGCTGGTCCCAGCATGAAAGCTGTGAAACCGATACTGTTGTAGTTACCATGTGTTACTAAATGCACGTTCATGCGGTTCTCCTATGTTTCTTACGCCTCGCAGTTACGGTCGAGAATTGGTATCAATATTTCAGCGAGCTTTGGCAACGGCCAGTGGTGGTGCTTAGATGTGTGTAGTATGTCAGGTGTTGGTAGGTCTTATCATCTTAGCGCCTGCCCTGGAGACCTGCAATGAAAGCTGCAACTCGCGTCCTGCGGCGCATCCTCCATCAATTCTGCTGCGACGCCTGCCGCGCATTACGCAGTGCGAAAGGTTGGGCAATGGGTCGAAACTGGTCAGAGCTTGTTGGTATTCGTTGATGGAGTTAGGTTGTCCTGGAATGTCCTGGATACAGATCACTATAGATTCAGAGGTTTGTCCTTTTTTCTCATGGCACTTTTGTTTGTTGCTTCTCTATTCAGAGCCTTCACTTTGGTGTGTGCCTCCGTGTGCTTGAATCCGGCTCAAAAAGTAAAAAAAGAAAACGGCGCAGAAGCACAAGAAAGGCACATGCAGGGGATACGGCAGCAAAGGTGCCGATTCTTCAACAAGGCTCATTTCGTCAATTGTTGGCAGATGAATAAGAGGGGAAGGCAGTAACAAGCATCATTTTATTTGAACGTCAAGTCCTGCCATTTCTGTTCCGCAGCGATGTCCGAGGTTGGACTGCAGCGGGTGTGAGTCCAAAGCAGAAGATGATGATTGAATCATACTCCTGACATTTCATTACGACCGCAACAATCCCGACACTGAATTGGACGGCCAAGATGCTGCACGATTTAACGCACGAAATCATTGAGTCATGTTGAGTCACTGACATGGTGGGACGGAATGCCATGGAATGCCCCAGCTCATGGTGCATAGTTCCCATCCCAATGTCCCTTGCACGTCGCTGCATCACCATCTGGTTCTGTCACAGGCCATTGAGGCTTGCGCAGCTGCCAAAGCTGAAGGTGAGCAATGGGGGATGCTGGTGGACTGGAAAACTCTAATCAAATGGAAGTGAAGCATCAGGAAGGTATGAAGCATGATAAATGATAACGAAGAAATATAGGAACTTATAATTTGAAATTATGACAATGAAGAGATAGGATATGCCATCGATTCTTTTAAACGTGTCCAAGGTGTGAATGAATATGAGTAATTTGGGTCTAGCGATGAAGGGCAGGGATATTCAAGGATCCTGCAGTCACCGGGCGCAACCTACGGGTGTGTCACTGGCCCAGTGATTAGAGCGTGACAATTTGGACCCGACGAGGTTCGGAGGTTTCAGTAGGCAATAGATATTACCAGTGTGGCCTTCAAAGCTTGAAACTGCAGGAAATGCAGCCTACGCCATTGCCCAAGTTGCTAGCTGCTGGTGACAGACCAGAGATGAAAGAAATCCAGGGATGATTTTTGTGATCAGGGTCAGACATCACAAGACTCATGGCAAAAGTTCGTGCCGAGGACTTCTGATGTTGCGTCGCTTGTATGCCGTAGCTGAGGCAAAGGGAGAGCTTCAAACAGCCATGGAGCATTACGCATAGCTCTGAGTATTTCAACACTGAGTGCTTTGTCAGAAAGAATAGTGCTCAGTTGAAACATTGAGACTGTTCAGAATGCCACTTGATTTGCTCTCATGGATTTTGGGTGCCTGCAAATCCACGCCGAGCCCAGCAACTTAGGTCACAGCACTAGAGCACTGGGTCCAAAGCCCAGCCCTTCCGCAGAGCGAGGAGGTGAACACACAGGAGTGCCGTAGAATGGCATGCCTTGTCTTTGTGTGTGTGGTCTAACGTCTTATGGTTTTGCCTTGTGCTTCAGAATTTGGCGACACCATGAGACACCATGAGACACCCATTTACCGAGGGACCATCCCTTCACAGAGACATCAGGTCCCACCAACTGGAACCTTGGGTGAAACCTTCCGGGCGTCCAAGGAATCAGCCCTACCGCCAGCTCCCAGCACACATGAACTGAAAACGTCGACGCCTGAGGCTTTAGCCAATTGGCGGCTTGTGGCAATGCTTTTGGTTGACACAGGAAGCGTTTATTGGGCCGACTCTAATGCTGCAAGCCATTCGTGAATCCTTGCAGAGCATGAAACAGGGAGTCAACGCATCAAGAATTCCTGACAGCACTGGGACTCTCATGAAGAAAGCTGATTGCAGAAGCCTCGCGGCTGACTACAACAGTGCGAGATGGGTTGTTCCAAGGCTTGTCCGCTATAGTGAACATGGCTTTGGAGTGGCTGGGTGCTGAGTTCAAATGGGAGAGAATGGGAGGCTTGCCACCTTTCACATCGTTTCACGTTTCATCTTTTGGCATGGAGGATGTCAACTTGCCTGGCGTGCCCTCTACACTAGCGATTTGCCTCACTAGACAGGTCAAATGATCATAGAAAGTGGGCACATCATGGCACATCCACTTTCTCAGATTGGGGGCATGGGGTGCCATTGATGTCCCAACAACCGTCGCAGAGATGGTCCACCAGGGTTCCACCAGGGCTCCTGTGGAGGTCATGAGTGCCTTCACCATGTTCGACGAGTATTTCTTGAAGGACACCGCAGATCCAGCCGTGGGAAAATCACGGGCGGTCGCGACTGGGCGCCGCAACTTGACAAAGCAGAAGTGGCGAGCTGGGTCAAGCAGTGAACCAACCATGAATGGGGGATTATTAGATATCATAAGCAACGATCATAGGGAAAACACTGGTTAATGATAGGGGAGCCAGGGGTACAGTGTGAACTGACCCACAGCCAATTCTCAGTGTAGTTCCAGTGATTCAATTTTTTGGGCTCCGCAGATCGGCGCATGAGGCCATGCTAAGATTGCTGCTTTTTGGCTGCTGGGACGCAGGTGTTTGGATGGGGTAGCCTGCCACATGTGTGAGGACCTGGGCAACGATCAAGCCATTTGGGCTCGGTTTCCCAGCAACTACGCCGATTGGCAAGGTGGCTCTTTGAGGCAACACCTTGGAAGCAGCAAATTGTCATTGTTTCCAGTAGGGCCAACAATTCCCCCACATAATTAGGTCAACACTTTCGTGGGGACAACCTGGCGTTTGGGATGTGCATTTCTTGATCCTCCGTATGGCTGTTTCTCAAAATCGGGTACCCCCCCATGTACCCCCCAAATCATCCACTTTTTCAACTTTTTTCCACTTCTAGCAATGAACCACCCATTTGTGGGGGATCCTTTATGGCTTGACATGGCTTGACATGGCTTGACCACCACATGAATCCCCCCAAGATCGGCTGTTGCATGTGACGGTTTGAGGCTGGTGAACCTGGCGGAGAGTTGAAGCGCTGCTCGGCGGCGAGCGCACCATGGAACCAGCTGGTGGTTGGTTGGTGACCCCATGGGAGGCCAGAAGCTTCTCCGGCGTCCAACGGAGTGTTAATGATGGGCGGTCAATAGAAGTTATATGGTCAAGTTATCAACCATTCTTGCTGGGCTATCAATAGAAGTTATCAACCATTCTTGCCAATGGGATGTTGTTGGTTTTTGTTCGTGCCTGGCTTTACCAACCATTCTTGTTGTAAATCATGGTTTGGTGCAAGTGTGGGTCTACTTGTGGCGGGTCTACTGGCAGATGCGCACGCAAAAGCTGCTTCGCAAGTTACCGCTTTACAGTCCTTTTTGTGAGTACCAAGAAGCGTGTTCGATGCTCATGATGCCTTTGCTGAGGCTATTCAGTTTGCACCTCAGCATGAGCTGCCATGAAAAGACCGGGCAAGCAACTGCTATACACTACTTAGCGGTGTTTCCTTTTTTCCACTCACTTGCCGAAGCATGCTCGTTTGACATCTACAACTTGTCATGAGATCACTTTGATTCTCCAAGCACCAACCACTGATTTCACTGGTTGATGACTTGCCAAGTGACCATCAGCTAGCCATCAGTTGATTGACCATGCTGAGGCCAACGAGCTAAGACCAGTGAGCTGGGAACTGAGATGATCAACACTGGGGACGGGTGGTCACCGGTTGGTAGTTCTTAGTAGGGGACACCCCATGGGATTTAGGGTGGGTTCCATGGACAGCAGTGATGGTAGGAAACCGTTTGCACTTGTTTGCTACATGTCATGAGCAGTAAGCATCACGACATGGGTTCACTGGTGAAGAAGTTTCCCTAGAAAAAAAGTCAACCTGAAAGAAATTGAATCATGTCCACAAAGCATCTCGGTGCAGAAGCCTGCTGTTGATACTTCGTGCCCAGTGGCGCATGGCAAATCTTCAACTGGGACTCTCAACCATGGCTCCTTGATACTCCACAGATTTAGCCTAGCGAAGTACCGAGGTCAAGAACTTTTTGACTTGCGCTTCGCCATCGTTGGGAACTCGTTGATACAGTGGATGGTGGTTTGATTGCCATTTTACATGTTTCCCTGTATATAACTAAGAAATGGTTGGCTGACAGGCATATTTTCATAAGGGTTGAAACCATCAACCAGATACAATTTCAAGATTCAAGCGTTTGATTTCACAAGCTTTGAAATGTGCCCGCTGGAGAGATCTACAGTCGCCTTGCTGGAAGGGGTCGTGGATTTACCGCAAGGTTTCGAAGAGATCATGTCTCATGATTTTCCACCCCTCCTGGGATGATTGACTTCCTGAGAGTCCTTTTAGGGGATAGGGACCTGGTAGGGATCTGGTAGGGATGTGTAGGAATGGGATCTTTATGTGCAAAGCTCCGAGCGCGGCAAGGCGCAAAACTTGGCGGCGGTGACCCTCAAGCTGGAGAGGTACAAGGAGGACAGCTGCTGGGAATGGTGACATGATGATATCAATGTGATCAAACACAAGGAGAGGGGGGAATTGGTGGTGAAATGAGGAACTCAACAGGGTTATATAACGGATTAGTAATGGTCACTGGTGGATATTAAGGAAATCTATAAGGGAAAGTCAAGCAAGGATCACCAGCAAGCAGTAGGTCAGTGGCTGGGGCACGTTCCAAGCTGGGCAACTCGGAAGGGGCCCTGGATTTGCATAGAATTCTTGAGGACAACCTCTGACAAGCTTAGATTAGATATATTTAGATCATTAAACTGGTGAAATCGGCCCAGCTCTCAATGTTTTTTTCCGTCTGAATGTTGTGCAGGCCATTGACTGGGCGAATGCTGCTCTGTGTATGGATGGTAAAGCTCCGAAGGACTGAAAGTGCTTGATCCAGTGGCAGTGTACCGTGATGACGTGTTCCCAACTGCAAATTGCTTCCCAAGCTACGCTTTTCAGAGGCACAGAAACTAAACAAGCCCAACATCAGCACTTGACTCATGCCAGATTGTCAGCAAAATCTGGTCTCACCGCTGGATGTCGTGGTTTGCGGCCTGTGCGAAGCCACCGAATCTGACTGAGTGAGTTTGACCCAAGATCCAGACCAGGCCTTGATGAGACTTGGCCTGGGATTACTGCGCACAGGCACGGATCCGCATGGAACAAGAATAAAACTCTGACAAGCACAGCTTCATCGACAGGCAAACCAGGCCCTGCTTCCGATTGGCTGGCTGCGGCCCAGAAAGCGATGCGTGGAGCCCAAATTGCGGAACGTCTCCTAAACCACGCAGTTTTTGTTCGAGAAACGCCAGCGTACAAAGAGTTGCCTATTGGATCCGATTGGGTCAATCACCCATTTTTCAACAGGTTGATCCAACCAGGTTCGTCCAACCAGTTTGACCCGCAGGGAAAGCCCTGCTCCATGGGATCGAGGCCCAACGACGGAGAGGTTCGCAAACTGCTCCGGGAGGCTGAGATGAAGCGGTCGCCTACATGGGTCCCTGCCCTGGACATGACTTCGATCAGATTGAGATGTGAAAAACAAGTTTGAAGATTTTGTATGATGTATGACCAGATATGTGAAATGACTATAAATGAGTTCTGTATACTTATTATGTGTATCAATTTGAGTACTGCAGATAGGTAGATAGATAGAAAGATAGATAGATAGATGCGTTTTTGTTCCAATATTTAATCAACTTGTGTGTTTTTTCATTTTGTGTATATATTTATGTATGTACATATATGTCTTATTGATTTGCATTTACATTCTCAGCCATCGCCATCATTATCATCCTTGGCATTCATTGACCGTGAATGCCCCATAAACTGAATAGTGAGGTTCCTCGAGTGTTCATTTCTTGAACAAAGATGATTGTCACTCTTTGTCAGCGACTGCCCCACAGCGTGCTACGTCAAGGTTTGTGCCAACGGCTGCTGCGGTCCTTGGGGCATTGTGTTTGGAGCTGAGACCCAGCGGTCGGTTTGCGAGAGCTGTACCTCAGACTGCCCCTGGCTGAGATGTGGCGGTCCTGTCATCGAAACAATGGCTGAGGCAGCAATGAGCTCACCATTCAGGGAAGACAAAGCCATAGTGGGGGCATATGTAGACCAACAGTGCATGATCGGCATAGAGCATGCAAGACATGCTGCACTTCACCGACTGCATCTCAAAGCCGGTGGGGCTTACTAGATTGGAATGCCAGTATCGGCCTTGACTCATTTTTCATGCCTGTTGTTTTGGGTGGAGGAGTTTGATGCAACACAGGGGGAGGGAGAGAGAGAGAGAGAGAGATACATATTTATATATATATAATTTGTTTATGTAAAATCAACACGAGAGAGGTGCATATGCGCCTACATGGGGGTCACAACTTCACAGCGATCACGGTACCAGCAAGCTTCTGAAGAACAAGCATCTTCGGTTGGGCAACCGTCACATCAATGTATGGACACGGCCATGTGGTCGAAGCATGTCAGACCCCCCATGGTCTTTTGAAAGGCCTTCTGCATCAGCCACGGAAGCATTTCACCGGCGTATTGCAGCCATACTGTTCCCTTTGTCAAGAACGACAAGAGCTTGGCAAGGTGGCCATGACTGCGTGTACAACAAAACGTCAGATCACACCAAGGATGATCACATACCTTGCTGCCTTTGTACCATTTCTTTTGCAGACCTGATTGTTGGATTACATGCCGACAGATGGCAATAGATGCCATATTCTAGTCAGTGTTGGGTCACGAACCACTTGTGAAATCTGTTGAGAATGAGATGAAAAGATTGCGGAGCCATGTGTCAATGTGTCTTCAAAGGTTCAGTGCATCGATTTCCAAGCACAGCTCAGCACGGCAACGCTACCACCGACAGCTCAACTGAACTGCCATGCGGCCCACAGCGCCTGCCATGCCCGTGCGGCGCAGCAGCGGGCTGTGCGTCCTCCTGTGCGTCTTCGCGGGTGGCTGGAGCTTTAACACCTTCGTGCCAAGGTGAGGTGAGACATGCCATCAGATTTCAAGATATTTCAAGCATTTTCAAGCAGGTTTGCAGTTTTGACAACTGAACTTCTGAAAGATCTGAAAGCGTCTTACATGTCCATCCTTACATTGGATGCGCATCTGTGGCAAACAGACCCGCCAACGCACCATATATACACCATATACATGGCAGTCCCATAGGTATTCGCGCAGTTGTAGTGTGCATGCGCACGGAAAGAGCAAAAGAGAGCACGACGAAACCTGCGCCCACACACGACAGACGTGACAAAGGCAAGTGGCATTCCTACACGCCTCCATGCTCACTGCAGGTTTGCCCCATGGATGCACGTGTTCTTGCTTGTTTGTAGACCGGTCGTTACAGACATGCATATTTGCAAACGTGCATATGCACATGCATAGATGCACACACACATGCTGTGCATACCTGAGTGCATGAATGTATTCATACATTCGTACATCATGCATACTTTCATACCTCAAGCGTTGAAGCACATTCTGTTGCACCACCCTTGAAAGCTTTGCGATGCACTTTGGGAGCGCTTTGTTGTGGGGAGCTGCCTGTTGTCGGTGTCTTGTCTCAGTCATCCTGACGCCTGTGCAGGGTGGAGCTGCAACCTGTTCTTCGCATTCCGTTGGTCAGGCGCTTGCAAGCGCAAGCAGCGGCACCGGATGCTACCAGTGATGCCTCGCGAGCGGATGCTGGCAAAGATGCACCTCGATCACCTCGGATTCCAGGGATGGCTGTTTGATGCCCGGTGCATGGGTGAATGATTCAGTGAATGATGGTGAATGATGGTCTACTGGTTGGTGGTTTTGTAAGATTTGGCATTTTTCCGAGTAATTATTTACCACTGATTGGTTGACTGATGTTTTTCATAGGGGTTGAAGCCACCAACTTGATGATAGTTTACTGTTTTGTCAATATCAACGAAGGATGGTGAATGCATTCATTCTGGGAACACCATGACTATATGGAGGAGGCCACTGCAGTGACGGTAGCTGGCAGTTCTCAAAGGGGCATATGCAAAGGTCCACCCAAGTTGGTCCAATTGGCTTCCCAGCCTTTTCTGTGGCAGCAGATGTTTGCAGGGTGTGCTGGAGATTGGCGACTCTGTCACTGCCACTGTGGTGTCGTTCGACGATGTGTGGGTGGAACTGACTGTGGATGGTGGCACCTTGGCTGAACGTGCTCCGTTCACTTTTTTTGATTGAAAGCTTTCCAAATGCGTGGGTGGCAACATGAGAGAAGACTGGAGCCTTATGTTTTGGAGGCCTTGCTTAGTGAACAGATGGTTCAATATTTGACACAATATGCAAGCAAAGCACTTCCAGACTTCTTGAAGGTAAGACTTCAATAATGATTACTGGAACGCTGAAAGGCCCGGTTCGAGCATGGGCAGCGCATGCAAGCATGAGTCGTCACAATGACTTGCATGAAGCCGAGCTTGGCACCAAAATTCAGCAGTAGGTTTGACTCTTTGACTCGAGAGGGAAACATTGTTTGAAATTTGAGACTGCTGCACATTCAACGTTCCCCAACCCTTGCAATGCTTGTTGAGGTAGAGGACGCATGCACAAATCGGAGCCGTGGTATCAAGCTGAGGCATCATCATCATGGGACATTGTAATTTTGCTTTGAATACGGGTTTCAAGAATTTTCAAGATCTTTCGAGGCGAAGAGGGTCCATATTTAGTACTTAGATGCCGGACAACTACTATACCATTTGTTGATCAGGCGACCCACGCAGGTTAGCAAAGGTTGAGAATAGTTAACAAAAGCAGTTGGTAGTTGACACATATTGATACTGATTGGATATGATTAGTAGTGCTTTTAAACGAAAGCCTCCAATGGTTGAGTGAATTGGTAGTGTTCAAGAATGGCTCACTAGAACCGTACAGAACAGTTCAGTGAAGTAGATGCCATCCATGGAAGCCACAAGAGATTGTAGACAGAGGTCCTGTACAGGTCCCTCCACCGGGAGTTCCAAGGACCTGAGCCAAGTGGAAGTGAAGCAGCCAGGAGAGGTGCTCCGAAAGGGCGAGGAGGTGAGATGTTTCGTGAAGCAGTCACTCGATCTGCGCGGGAAACGAGTTGTGGAAGTGAATGGAAATGAAGCGAAGTGAGTTGTGGAATTCTGGGTCGCGCAGTTAGCCATCAATTTTACGGGGGATAATACCCAACAAACTCAAAAAGGAAAATTCAATGGTTGCACCATTTGTGCCTAGCAGTATAGGATTTCCCCCAACCAAATGGTGAATGATGAAGTTCTTGTTACAGTAACACAAGCAATGCTAAGATCCCTCAGCAATTTTTGAAAAAAAGCGATTGAGCTTCGAGCTGTTGCAACACTGTATGTACACTTGACGCGTTTTTCTTTTGAGAAGTGCTCAAGCAGTTAGATTATCGGAGGACAGAAGGAAGAGAATCAGCAAGATAGTCAGCAAGCTGGCCGCAGCCATTCCTCGGGTCAGTACACTAGGCAGCGTAGCTCTTAATCTATCACGACAAGCGATTGTGCCAAATAGAGTTCTCTTTCGATGTTCGAGAAAGCGATAAGAGCTTAGAATTATTACTGAACTGCGTTTAAAATTGCTTACGCTTTTGAACTATTACAAGAAGCCACTATGCTACTTAGCTGTCTGAAATAGCTTCCGAACTTGTCTCATTTGCAGCTTGGGTGCTTAGATGCGCTTAGATGCGCTTAGATGCTTTAAGCCCAAGCTTGATCCAATTGTTCTGCAAGATGGATCCGTGAGGGCAAAGGATGCCGGGATAACATCACCTGCCTGAGCTCTAGCGCTGAACCAGTGCAACCATGTGCAACCAGGTTTCGCAAGGACTTCATGGCTTTGTCGATGCTGGACCCTGGGCTTTGCGGGTGAAAGATGGCAATAGGATGTAAGAGGATGCAACAAGCAGTGAAGTGAATTCGCTTCAAAAAGTATTGGTTTGCCATCACTTTGGGTCATCAGTCATCACTTTGTGTTGTCTTCGTTGTTTTTGTGGTCCTTGTGTTTGTTGTGGTCGTTCTTCTACTCGTTCTTCTACTCCTTCTTCTTGAAAAGGGTAGCACGCACGTACCAGGACACCTTTAAAGGTCGGCTGCGAGTATCCCAGCTGGTGCAGCTCGGCATCAAACGGTCTTTGGAGCTGTGGGATTGGAGTCTTTCCGACCTGTGCATCTCCGCGCATTCGCTAGGATCTGCATTCACCCATGTTTGCGGCACAAATTCCACCAGCACCCACGGCATCCCATGGCCATTTCTAAGTGCAGCAGGTCTACAGTGAAAAGTTTCCGGCAGGCTGGTTATTAAACGTTCGAAACATGAAAGTCCTCTCAGGTTGTCACGTCTCTTAGATCCTGGTTGCAGTTGTTGGGATTGCTGGCAAGTAGCTGCAGGCATCCCACGGTCTTGTTCTGCAGAGTTCCTTCCCTGGCGAATGGGAATCTGAAAGACTTGGCTCCAAGGAAGGGTGAAATCTATGACGCCACAGTGGTCCACATCAATCCACGGATCGGTGCCTTCGTCGATCTGGGTGCTGTTTCCAATGGTCTCATTCCATTGAAGATGCTGGGATGCAGGGCGGGCGCCGGGTCCCTCACTGGGCTTGGGTGATGGGTTGGTCCGTGGTAGTTGGTACTAGCAGAGACTGGGTAGACTGGTAGCCCACAGGAGGAGGCGTCTAACTTTGCCTGGTTTGATATTCTGTTAAGCGCAAACCTGGGAACGTCGTAACTTTCGAGCTCCCTTGTAGGGCATCGCGCTACTCTGGCCAGAGATGCGAAGGAGTCATCACGTTCTCAATTAAGATCATGCCATGATGCAACGCAGTCACCAAAAATGGTTAACGGCCTTCGTTTCCTTGATCGTGCAGAATGTAAAAGCCTGAGTATATGTGCATATGTATACACATGTACAGGTGTGTGTGTGTGTGTGTATGCGTGCCATCATTGGCTTGTTGATGTTTAAAAGAGCATGAGTCAGCGCCGGTGCGTGCACACAGCAGCAATCGTGGGTATGCCTTGGTGTGCACAGATAAGGATACACAGAAAGAATTAGAAAGATACAAAGACATTGAGCATATTGTATCTTTGCATATGGTTCATGTATGAAGCATATTGTACACATTTGATTCGATGCGTGAGTTCAACAGTGCTACAACCTGCAACCTGAAATTTGCAGTGCTGGGCTGTCAGGACAGTTCCTGGAGCCAGCAACAAGGAAAGGGCCGAGGCTTTGCGATTGGGCTCACCTCCGGGAAAAGAGATGCGAGTTCCTGGGCAGAGATTGGCCGGGCACAGGTCATTGACTTCCACCATTCGCCCTGATTCTAAGAAGGTTTTCCCTGTGTCGGTGAACCGCAGATTGCCACGACTCAATGTGTCATCGTCAACGAATTTCACTTCCTGGTGCTTTAGGTCCGAGTGGTGGACGTGGATGTGGCAAAAGGTCAGATCACCGTGGCACCCACTACGACCAACTAGGCGTTCCACGGCTCATGGAAGTTTCATTTGTTTCGCAGGAACTGGCCCAACCTGAGCCTAGTAAAGGGGAGGATCCTGAGCAAGGGATGCTCCCAGATGATGCTACTTGTTTCATGTTGTTTCTTGTTGTTTTTATTGTTTTTAAATGTTATTTTATCTAGTTTTTGTTCTTTTTTCATTGTTTTTCCATGTCCTATCCAGAAGCTTCTGGGCTCAAAGGCTTGTTTGGATGACACAAATGGCTCAGAACAGGTCACAAGACCGTTGCTGATGTTTGCTGCCCATTACTCTCGTGGCCGCACAAGGAATCTTGAAAGCCCAAAAACTGAGCCAAGATCTGTGCGACAACGAAATTCCAAACTATTTCAGTAAAGAAATGGCCATGGGTCAATATTAACCAACCATCAATGGGGTATAATAACCAACGATTTTAAAGGGAAACCAATGGTTAATGATGGGGAACCAGGGGTACAGGGTTTTGACCCACAGCCAAATGAAGAAAGGTGCCCAAGGAGCCCTGAAATGTTGCGCACGAGCTTTCACAAACAGGTCTTGTCGCACTGTTCGTACATTTTTTCACTGCAACCCATTGCTGTAGCGCAGCTTTGTACCAGTTTCATGGCTTCAAGATTCCTATGAGGTGCAAAGCGTTTGAAACTGCACCAGTTCCTGGCAGGGGCTGACAAGCCATGGGGGATATCACGGGCAACGTCAGTTTCAAAGCCATTGGAACTATGCTACAGAGTATTTCAGCAGCTTTTGTGCTGCCATGGCTGTAGTAGCTGCCCAGTCTTCCAGCTTGCAAAGCCTGACTGTTGGCTATGCATGGAGGTCACTCACCGACTTTGCCCAAACACCGATAGTTCAGTAAGTACATCCCGGTGTAGCTCCGTAGACAGAGTTGCTTTGTTGCTCCGTTGCCTCGGAGTCGGCCCCTGCCGGGAATGCCCAACTTCTTTGGTGTCGAAGCACCTTGGAACGCGGCAGATCTGTCCCCAGACAGGTGGACAGAGGGAAGCTTGTTCAGAAAAGTGGTTATTTTTGTGTGTGTGTGTCGATCTGTGCGTGCTCCAGGACATCTTGCCCTATTGCCTGCAAACATGGACGAACGAACAGAACCTGTTGATCTATCCAGCTATCAATGATTATCAAGTTGTTTCTCGATGTGCTATGTATGTAATGAATCATAAATCTGCGATCCATCCATCTATCCATCCATCCCTCTATTTGCCTATCTATCCATCCATGCATCCATCCATTCATGTAATCTATCCTAATTCAGCAGTTCCGCCATCACATCTCAACACATGAAGGATATGAAGGTACTTTGAGTTCGGTGTGCCAACAGAAAAGGCAAGCGCAAGTGCATCTCCGGACCCTCGCAGCGAACAGTTTGATTGCAATTCACCTGCACCTTACTGGACGGTTTCCGCAGACAAGATGATCAATTGGCATCAAGTGGCTAGATGCCTAGAAGATGCCCTAGATTCCTCCTTGCTCGTCGTGACACATTTCAGTGCGAAATATGGACGAAGAGAGGCCAGAGCAGGACCGGAGCGACATCCACAGTGGTTGAGCTGAAGAAGTCAATGCTTCATCCCTGGTTCAGGTAAGCATCCATCAACCATCCATCAATTCTTCTCATCTTCACTGCTGCCACTAGCGGCTGAAAGAGTCCGGAATAGGTCCCAGAAATGGTCTCAAGCTCCTGTGATGCCCAGCTCCTCAACCTGGTGTGGCGTTTGCCTACAAGATGATTGCAAGATGTAGTTAGGTGTCATGGTTTCATGATTTGATCTGATTATTATTATTAATACTATTATCATTGATTATTACTGATAATATTACTCTTAGTATCGATATGATCGTTTTTCTCAGTGCAAGATATTGTAAGTATGGTGAATTCTTTTATGTTTGCTGGTCCCTATCAGTAGTACCGTCTCGTTCGACCCCCGTTCTCAAGATTAACGCTCAGTTGTACAGCCAACATCAGCCAACCGTTTTCTGTTTGAGATGGTAGCCTTCTCTAGGCATGGTGGATGCAATGTCATGCAGGTGATGATTCATATTTTTGGACATGCGCACCAGGGCAGTCATGCGTTCACATGCAGGCATGATTAAAAATCTGAAAATTCTTGATCTCAGACAAGCATTGACATTCATGTGTTTTCGAGGCATGCACATCACCTCCTTCATGTATACGCTCAAGTCAATTGCCAAAACCGTTGGCACTGTTTAGGCAACCAGGTGTTTGCAAACAGAACCGCGTATGATACTTTTCAAGCGTGTCTCAAAATCTGTTTGAATCTTGACTCATGAGATTGAAAAAAGCAGAAATACGGCGAAATGCTTGCAACCTGAAGGTACCAGCAAAAGTTTCCCTTTACCTGAAAAACTTTGTGACAAATAGCACGCCCACAGCATGGCCACTGGCAACAACCAGGGCTAAACTTTCCATACGCGGCAGGAGAAGTTGATCAGCACACGAACCTTGGAGGTCGACGCACGAACCCGTGGAGTGCGTTTTGAGTCCCAAGCTCGAGGCTTTGTTCGATCTGGCATACAGCGGCTGTTTGGGTACCAATGGAACCCCAGATTCGCCACTAACGCCGAATCTTGATGCATTTTGTGCCCTGCAAAATGAATAGCTTTGGACATAGTTTGGCAAGTGATGAAAGCTTTAGGTCCTACTTGCGGTTGGATGATGTCGGGTGGCATTTGCCACACGGCATTTGCTTTTAATTTGTCCTTCCACCAGTCATGCCCGTGCTAACGGACTCCTAGGAGGTGGCTTTCAGAGGTGCCTTGTTCCTGCTGATTTGCAGCATCCCTGTGATCATCCCAGAGGGAGTCTCAGAGACGAAGGATATGATCATCAAGTACGGCATCTACAGCAGCAGCTGGGCATCATCAGTGGCGATTTTGCCCAAACGAACGCGAACGAAGATCAAGCTTGCCTTCACATCATTTTGCCTGCTTTTGTGTCAGAAAATGCTCGTGCTGAGACACAAGTCGCATGTTTTTTGATGGGACCCCCCACTGAATGCAGCTTGTCAGGTAGCGTTTGTGTTTTCATAGTTTTCAACCTTGGGAAGACCTTTGGAGAGGCCTTTGAATCCTGGCTGCCATTTGAGGTCACCAAGTGATGTGATGTGCTGTTCGGGCTGGTAGTGGATGATATTTGTATATAGTGTGTTTTTATGATGGCAATCTGATGTTGGTTTCATCATTTCACAGCAGTAGCGGACCAAAAACCACTTCGTGTCGCTCGATCCATTGGCATTTCGAAGTGTGAGCGCTTGACTGCAAGTGATTGTGAGGGTGTAGCGAGGTTGGGTGTTTGAGAGGTGGGTTTGACCAGAGAACAATTCAGTCAATTCAGTGCACTTTCCATGAATTCGCTCTGCCACGAGACAACAATGAATTCCCCACACTTGTTATTTTCTTTCCTGGTGCTTCATCCATGTTCAACTACATAATACTGCATCACTCCTCTTAGAATCACTCGCATTGAGTGCATACTTCGCACAATTGTCGATACAACAATCCTTGTGCACGGATGTGCGTGCCATGGCTCACAGAATGGGATTTGAAGGAGGTGGTTCACCAAGACCAGTCTGAAGGCAATCTTGTGTCGCATCCAAGGACATCGCGATTTCCGGCATCAAAGGTGCATCGGCATTTCTGCTCGCGGACAACACATTGCAGGGGGGGGATGCTGAATGAAATGCTTATGAATCAGCTTATGAAGCTGTTCATAAAATGGGAAGTCATGGCATGTTGACGAAAATGGTTTCTCGGAGGTAGCGTCAAGGATGCACCGATCAGATGTGCTGTGCGGGGTCGTCCAGCACCTTCGGAAAGCTGAGGTACTATCCTTGCAGCCTTTATGGGCTGGATATTGTACACCATTTGTCCGTACGGCTATGTGGGGCAAGAGCGTGCTACATGGCTATGGTTTTTTAGAGTTTGGAAGTTGGGGGATCATGGTCCAAATGGTGGGTCCTGCTTTGACGTCGGCCCTGAAAAATTAAGTCATTCAGTTCTGCCGATTGCAAACTGTGTGGTTGTTCACTGGCTAAAGATAGGCCTTGTCCACATAAACTTAAACATAAAAACCTGTGATGGCTCTTTTTATGCGTGCGAAAAAATGACACCCACATGCATTGGCTCGTCACTTTGCTGGTCACTTGGACTTATCTTTGCAGATGAAGGTTGTTGGAGCTCAGGACTTCTGGTTGGGTGTTTCCATTGGTGGCTGCTACGTTTGCATAGTCATGTTGCTCAACCTCAACTTGACCTTGCAGATGTTCGCCATCTCCAATTTCGCCAGCACCTCGTCCATAACGCGGGGATGTGAACATGTGTGAAACCTGTGTTGCAATACATTACATGCAGCATAGGTTGAACAACATGGAACAAGTCACCGCTCCAGCCCAAAGGATGACCTCAGGGGGGCGTTGGGACAGCAGTTTGTCGAGGTACTTGGATGGTCTTCTTGAATCCTGACGTTCAAGCTGTCATCACCCCTCCATGGTCTGGGAATTGGACGCTGGAGACAGACACTTTGCACCTTGGAGAAGAGAGGAAAACTGCGAGACAAAGCCACAACCATCTGAAAGATGCCGTTGACGACCCTGAAGCTACAAAGGGAGATGAATTGACAAGCTGATTTAGCTACATACGGGAGATGCATTGATAGTGGGTAGTTTAGACCATTAATCTCCCTTGGTAGCTGAAAACTCATCTGGTGCATTGATCGGTTTCGATTCATGCCATCACATCCTGCCAGGCTCCAGGGCTTAGTTTGCACGGGCATTGGCTTTCTGACCGTGATGGTGGCAATGCTGCTCCCATATCCCTTGTGGTCTTTGACGTCACCTGCAACTGCATTTGCGGATCCGCTGGGTGATTTCATATTGAAGTTTATGCGGTTTTGTGGGTGAAATCTCGTCATCCTGGTAGTGGTAAGTTCTGGAAGTCCGAAGCAATGGCACCAGTGATGGTGATGATGATGATTACCATTACAATCATAATGGTTTGCGTTGGTGGTCATGTGGTGATGATGATGATGATGATGATGATGATGATGATGACGATGATGATGACAATGATGATGACGATGATGACGATGATGACGATGAGGGTTGCGTTTCTTGTTAGTATCAATATGACCGCGATGATGAGAATATTGGAACCGCAATGATGGCGATGCTTTCATGGTCATGATGGCCGTGACAACGACCATGGTGAGAAATTCAGATTTTGCGTTCAATGATGTTTGAAGCGATGGTGGCAATGGTGGCGATGCTGACGGTCTAGGTGATGGTGAACATGATTATGATGGCGACAATGCAATGACGACTGCGGATGCAATTGCACAAGTTCCTGTGTGATCCTGACGGTCAGGCTAAATTAGTGCGCATGATGGTTGGAGGAAATTGTCCTGTTGCGTTTTCTTCTCCAGCCACAAGTGGCAAGAGATGCCTTCATTGACTGTAGGAGGCAAATGAGATCAAATGAGCAAATCACATCGCTCTGACTGCCAGGTATGTTCAGGAGAATCAGCTGGTGATGAATCGGAACATCGTAAAAGTCCTGCGGATGATGGTGGAATACTATTGTAAGCAACGACCAAACGTCTACTACAAAGACGCCGTGTTGCGCAGCCTACGGGAGGTGCAGGACATGACCGAAGCTCGAGCTAAACATGGCTGGGGGATTGTGGTGAGTTGGTCCAGCTGGGTCTCTGGGAGGAGATGTTGTCGAGGATCAGAACAGACCGCGGGGCCAAGATAGAGCACTGGCATGGGAAGTGCTGCGGGCTGGTACAGTGAGAGAGGGAGATTAATAGACAACTGCTATCAATTGATCATAGTCCAGATGACGCGGAGCCCAAGCACGAGTAAACTCAAGATCGTTGGCGTTTCTTGAATTTCTTGGTTTGGTTTGTTTGGAATCTGACCTTGTCTCATTACCTTGATTCCTGGAATCCTAAGCCTTTTTGAAACAGTGAGTTGGCTCAGGATGACAACGACCCACTGATCAAAGCAGCCTGGTGGGAATGTCGCTTGGCCTGGATTGCTCTTGCCCTTACTTCTCCTTTGGTCCTCACATGTCTTCACTATTTGCTAGATATTGCCAGATTTTTGCCAGCTGAGTTTGCCGAAGTGAGAAGCTTCACCCGCACCACTTGACTCCGCATGAACCTTCCAATCTTCGCCCTGACCATGGGAGGTTTTGGCCTGGGCCGCACGCAGCTGAAACGCCAAGTCTTGTGTCTCAGCTGAGGGGTGCAGTGTTTGAGGCGACTTTCCTTGGTTTGTTCCTACCTGGGTAGCCAGACTGAGCTGTTTGGTTGGCGATGTTTTTCATGGCATTTCATGGCTACATATGGCCCTCATATGGCTGGCAGGAGGAATTTATACATTCCGTTGCAAGCCAAACAACTTTCAGCTTGCAGCAAAATAGCAGATGTAGCCCGAAATTGGAAGTGTGCAGTACGGTTTGTCCATTTCAATCCCAAACCCATGAGACCCTTCCCTCTCAAAATGACAACAAGAGAGGAATTTGTTTGCATCTATTCCCGTCATCCTGGCACTTTACAACTGAACATGTCCACTCCACGAGGCATACCATGGACAAGACGAGCAGTCGCATCTATGATCTTGCCTTCAATGCCTGGACAGTGTCAGCTGCAGAAGCGGCAAACGCAAAGCCTCTGAAGCTTGGCTCAGCATTGAAGTAAGAGGCTAGGCATCCACTGCGTGTCTAAGACTTGGCCATTGCTGGCACAGTGTTGCTCAACCACTGTTGGTCAATGAATGGTTAATATCCCTTCCGAATCATTTGATTGAGTTGATAGCGCCAATCCCAGCACCTGAAAGAAAGCTTCTTGCTCTTCCAGACTGACAGCTAGACATAGCTAGACCACTTCTCTTTGCTACAGGGAGAATGCACTTGTTCATGGTAGCTGTAAGGGCCCAACATACTCACAGCTTCCGACAGCTTCCCAGGAACTCCCACCTGATGGAGGCGGTGAAGATGCAGACAGACGAACTTTTGAACGAAACGGAGACTCAACGGCAGAGCTTCCACAAGCAGAGGGCTAGGTCCACCCCCTGTGTCAGCATAATGTAGGAACAGTTTCAAGACATCCTGCGCCCTAAAGTCGGGCCGCCCTCGGGCATGCAGGATCGGACTCAGACTTTGTTTTTATATATATATATACAGATATAGATATAGATATAGAAATAGATATAGAAAAAAAAATATATATATATATATGTGTGTGTGTGTTTGCATGTGTATATCTGTACATGTATATATGTATGTATGGGCGTAATGAACTGTAATCGTAAACTTTTTGCAATGCATGCATGTATGCATGTACCTTCGTACATTGAGCTCACTTTTGTCAAGTTCATCAACAGTCCTTGTTTGACCTGCGGTTTTGCTGCATGTGGACTGCCGGCTGCAATTAGCATGAGGAGAACTTGCTGAACATCATGGTGCAGGCAATTTCAGATGGGCAATTGAGCCCTGAAGAAGTGAGAGACGTGGCAAAATCACTCGATGCTTGTCATTGGTGCAGTTTGGGCTTGGCGCAAAGTGTTGTGTGCGTGTGTTCGTGTCTTGTTTCATCGGGTTTCGATTTTACATCCAACATATCCCCATTGAACAAAGCATAAACTGAACCCCGCACCATGCGAATCGAAGCACTGTAGCGGTCACAGCACAGTGGTCCCTTGCTCCGCCCTACCAGCTCCAGTGTTCAGGAACAGCTGCGAGAGCTTGAGAAGAAGTTGTCGTGGGAGTTCTATGAAAAACGACGGACCATGACGAACAATGACGCAACCATGAGCCTTTGAATGCCAAACTGAGTTGTTGGAATTATTTGGTGTTGCTGTTGCCCTGAACATAAGGCTGGTGGCTAGGTGTTCTGGTTGTGGCTGCACTTATTGTGCTTGTTGAGTGCTATTGATTGTGGTTCATGTGGTTGGTGTTGGATTTTGCTTTCCCTGTTGTCCTCATGCTGGTGGTCATGATTGTTGTGGGGATGGTGGTGGTTGTCATTGTCACTTTTGTCGTTGCCATTATCGCTGCCATCGTCGTTGCCATCGGTATTGTCGTTGTTGTGGCTGCTACTGTTGCTGCCTTCATGGCTGGTGGAAAACTAGCCACCCAAGACACTGAAGCTACGCAAAAACCTGATATTTGATGCAAATGATCAGAAGCATTTGTTTCCAGCAGGGGCAAAAATTGCGAGTTGCTTTGCTTCTGTCCAAAATAGCCTAAGAAAAGATTGGGGACACCGCGAGGATGTGTTACCTGTGAGTTTCATTGCTGCGTTTGTTGCAGCTGTTCCTTTTTGAGTTGCCCTCCCGGGCCCCCTTTCGTGCCATCACATTTCCAAAAAACTCCCTTCTCTCCGTCTCTTCATATATCTCTTCTTTGTCCTTCCTTCTCTCCCCTTTTTTTGTCCTTTTTTCTTCAATTCATTCCTTCCTTCCTGCCTTGATATTTAATTGCGCTTGGCACTAATTGATGCCTACCCAACCTTTGGCCGGCTATTCAAAAGGGAATGAAATGAAACTGATGACTCAACAATCCTCTGGTAGTTATTGCTTTCTTCAACAACGTCCCATTTTCGCCAACCAATTTTCCAACGAAGTCAAATCAAGATGGTCGATTTCGCCTTTCTTCAGCGTCATGTTCTTTCCCATGGGCAGCTCCATGGCAGCCATGGCATTACAGGGGGCCGCATGGATCATGGATGCCATGTGGATGCCATCTGGGTCCTTAGGATGTATGAAGATTTGCGGGTAGCACAGGTCCTCCACTGGAGCGGCTCGGCTGATGAAACTGGCACAACCAGCCGCGCAACCCGGGAGCCTTGTGGACAGTTCGCTAAAACAGTGGAATTTGCGCATGGAAATATCACGAAATAATGCGAAATATCTGCTGGATTCTGCCGGTGTTCTTCGTATGCCCAATTGTGTGGATCAAATTCCGAATTTGGGGATCGGGTCAATGGTGTCATTGATAACGATGCCAGGATGTGCGGAAACGACCATGTGGATTGGTCTTGTCAGAATGGTTCACCGCAGTTGGTTTCTATGGCTATGTGAAGGCCGGTTGGATGACGATACCCAATCTATCCTAATGTCCTAATTTGCTTGCTGCAGTGGCAGAAACCACGGGCTTAGCCTTTGGTCAGGTATCAGTCCAGTCCTGGCAGAAACATGCAGAAACCACATGAGCTCACATGCTTCAGCTGTTCCATGCCAGGTATCAGTCGTATTGTTCAGGAAATTGTGGAGGTAGCCGAAGGCGTGTGCAAATTCTCGAGGGACAAAGATGCACTGCACCTCGTCTTAGCCACAAGATCTCCTGGGAACTCGGCCACGGTCCCAGTGCCATAAGCAAAGCTGTTGTCTATGTCAGATCGACGCTGCGCTGCGCTTCACCGTGCTTCGATAGTTGTGAGGGGCCAGTGTTTGTTGAGGAGAACACTCTGTGGTCCAACGTCGGTCGCGTGAGATTCCACAGGGCATGCATGAAAGGGATTTTGGTAACAGTATCAGACATGGAGGCCATGCCTTTAATGCACAACTAGTCTTTGTTGCCAA
This sequence comes from Symbiodinium kawagutii, assembly GCA_009767595.1. Classification (NCBI taxonomy): domain Eukaryota; class Dinophyceae; order Suessiales; family Symbiodiniaceae; genus Symbiodinium; species Symbiodinium kawagutii. The sequence continues at coordinate 62,996 of VSDK01028391.1, read as the reverse complement.
GGCCACCTTCACCAGAATCTGGAGGAATGCTATCAATTTTCGAGAATCTTGCAGAGAAGGATCATTTGCTGTATGCCTTGCGCGGCATTCTCTCCTATTTCTTATGTTTCTTGGATGGTCCCCCAAAAACACAAGATAGCTTTTAGATGTTCCTTTGGCAAGATATATGCATGCACCAATGCTCCCGATGATTTCGTTGGGTGGGAGACCTCAGGGTTGCGATAATATGATTGCTGTCACTAGTGACAATCTCATTGTTGGAAGATGATGAGCTCAGCCATAATGATCCAACATTCTCATCCTGAAAGACGTAGACAGCGAACGGACGCGTGTTTGTGTACCCATCCTGCCATTCTTCCAATTGTGGGGATTCAACCTCATCCGTTACCTGTGGCAGTCTTATAGTCTCCAAAAGTGTGCAAAAATCTACGCCATGGATGGGTCATGGTCATGCCTGGAAAATCTTCACCTACATCACAGTGGACTGCGGAAACATGATGAGCAGCATCTCACGCCATGAGGGGGGAAAAAGCGGCTGCACTGTTTGGCAAAGCTTACATTACCATATGCGTGTGTGTGTGTGGGCCCAAAAGGGTCCAGAAGCGCTCAGCCAACAGACCTAAATTTGTGGCAAAAGCTGGGCTATGTGCGGAGAAGCCAATGCTAGATTCTTAGCAAAACACTTCAAAAGCTGGAAAAAATGAAAGACTTTGAAGGGTCCAATTGCAACGGCACCACTTTGACCCAGGTTTCCTGATCGGATACTTTGGCTGGGGCGAGCTCATCCCCCCCAAGTCTCCTGCCATTGCTGCGACAGCACCACTGCTGTTGTCCATGTACTCCGGCTCTGCCTTAGTGAATGACCTGAGCCTTGGCGGCTCCGAAAATTGGGGCGGCACTGAGAAGTCATGAGCAAAAACATCACAGAGAACTTGCATGCAGGTAGGATTGCATCATGTAGCATGCGTATGCCTACAGATGATTCACATGTACAAGTACTCCTAGGTGCGTCAAGTAATGTGATGTATTGTAGTGTAACCTGGCGTATGTAATGTAACATGATGTAAGGCAACACCAATTTTCTGTGGTGTGACCGGTGTGAGTGTGTCAGTGTTGGTTTTGAATTGCTTCATTGTGTGTGTACGCGAGTGTTTGTAAACTTTCGGGGTGGTGTGTGTGTGTGTGTGAGTGCGCGTGTTTTCACAGTCTTACGATGCACGTTTGCTGATCAAACTCCTTGGTCGCTCGAAGCTGGTCCTGCTTCCACCCTTTGATTACACCAGCAGTAGTAGGTTTGCCTAGGTTGTATCAACTGTGCGTGCATGCAAGTGCATGTACCGTTGGAATGACCAGTATATAACGTTCTTGTTGGAGTTATTGCTTTTGTTTGCCGTTGGTATCGGCATTGTTGCATAGACTGACATCCGTAAAGGGAGGTGTTTCAATGAATGAACATCATATTGAACATATGTTTTCTGCACATTTGCATTCATGTATAGATGTACTGTAGCAATATATACATATATATACATATATACATATATACATATATACTTATTTGATCTTATATGTATTGGGCGTTTTAATCTACATGACGAATGTTTCTGTATGCACCCAAGGCCAGCCCATGAAATGTTGTCAAAGTTCCAACAATTGGTTGCCGCGCTGGTGCAAGGAATCGCATCCAGGGCTTGATGCTGGGCAATGTGCCTCGGATCCAACATGCGACCCATCCCTTCCGCCTTAAGTTGGACCCATCCCGGAAATCCGAGTTCAGTATGGCTTACGGTGGGATCGATATATACAAATATATATGATTTTGGGGGAAACCCATGGAAACCCTATAGTTTAGAAATATTTAGTATGGAATCAAAACATCTTCTGGGCTTTTAGGCGAGGGAGAAGGGATGCTAAAGCATTTAAGAAAGGCAAGACATCAGTCGCTGCTGGAGTCCTCCAGATGAACATCGCCTTTGCGTAGACCTAATCCGGCCACAATGTCTTGAGGTCTTCGCTCGACTTTTGGGCGGCTTTTTGGATAGTTGCGAATGGCCAGATCTGGTGCTGCACTCTATGACACTTGGCAGAAAAGCCTATTGATTTGCAACCAGCTCGCTGTCCAACAAGTTGGTGGGGCATCGTGGGTCAGGGGCACCATGGTTTGCCTAGGGTGACCTTTTTGTGGACGTTTGGTGGCCTCTTCGTCTACTTCCATTCCCGCAACTTCTCCACTGTGGGTGTCCTCGCGGCGGCTTTTGGAGCCTCTACCTTGTTGGCTGTCTCTTGCAATCACCCTCACAAGATTGGCACCTTAGCGGCAAAGCAAACCTGCCCAGCGAGAGGTTGTATGAATAGAGAGTGGGTATGCTGTACATTTAGGTGTGCAAACCTTCAGCTTTTGATGCATACGTTGACATACGCATATGGTGCGTTCACAGCCGTACCCTTTGCACACATACATATGTAGAATATGATGTGCAATCCATGTCATATATACAGCGTGATGTATTGAGATCATATGTATCTATGCATCTATGCACGTACCTAGATACATGTGCATGTGTACGTGCATGCGAATACATGTGCATATATGCGGGCGTACGCATTTGTACACACACATTATCGCTGCTGACGTTCTTCCGACACAACCGAGTTGAGTCTCATTAAGACCCCATTCGCCTTTGATATGACTTGATGTGCTCGTGTCTATTCAAGGCGTGAGTTAGCCAAGCTGGTCACTCTTTGGCTCACCCTTTGATCAAGTGACCTCCTTGGAGGTCCAGCGGATGGTCACCGGGCTGGGGATCCCGGCAGCTCCAAGGCAAGCGAGACACCTTCGATGGGTTGATGATGAGTCTTTCCCGCAGAGCTAGCAGAGTTGGATTGTGAAGGACAGTAGGTGTTCAATAAACACACAAATTGGTAGATTAAGTATATGTTTAGGCTTTTTTACATTTGTACAATATGCATCCATATGTACAATACCCTTTTTTATTGATGTATAGATGTGTTTTATTAAGATATTTTTGTGTTTATATATATATATATATATTTATTTATTTATCTATTCATTTATTTATTTATTTTTATGTTTTAAATATGATCAAATATATTTATATATGTAGATTGTTTTATATATATATATATACATATTTAAAAATATTGTTTTATATTTATATATATATATATATATGCATATTTAAATATATATATATATACATATTTAAATATATTTATGTATATTTGCATATATGCATATATGTGTTTTTGCGTGTGTGCGTGTGTGTGATTATGAGAACATATTGTTGATAATGGCATTGTCCCTCATAGCAGTAGTGACATTGGAGAACATTTGTAAACGAATGTAATCATTTGTGATGAAAACATGGGTTGAAGTGCTTGAGGCAACAAAGGCAGCACCTGCACCTGAAAAATGGCTGAATGGGCGTTATGCGTCTCATGATTGAGCGGAAGCCTTGGCGTGCTGTATGTATCTTTGTACTATAGATCCTAGACCCATAACAATTCGAAATGGCCCTGGGTCCAAGCACGACCCCTTCTGACATCACAAGAATGAACAGAATTGGTGCGATTCAGTGCTCACGGTTCATTTGGCTCATTCCCCAATGCCAAAACACTCCCTGTCCATCCAAGGAACTGTGTCGCTTTCACGATCACTATGCTAATGGACTCCATGTTCCATTCAAACCGCATCTTGGCCTTCACAATCCGTAGGTCGTAGGCGAACCAGCCCTTGAGCTCAAAAACAGATCAGATCAGAGAGGCCCGGCATGGGATACCCAGCAGAGTTTAACGCAGTCGCTGTTGCCCCGCGGCTCAGGGGCATCAGACTTGGCCTTCAAGAAGCTGAACGCATGCTGGGATGAGTCCCTGGGCTTACTCGCATTAAGAAAGGATGATCAAAGCCAAGGGTGTTCAAAAACTGCTCGGAACCTTGTTGCCATGGCAAAACCTTCCAAAGGTGGCAGTGTAATCCTTCTTGCTGGGACGTTCACCGACCTAATGCTTGACTTTGACATGTTTAGTCGTTTTGTTAGGATGAATGCCTCAGCGAAAAGACTAAAGATAATGTTACAATCCGGCTCCTGCAATGAAATATACCTGTGTAAACTTGATGCCATTTCATTTCGCTTCGCAAAAATGCCACAAAATAAAGATCGGAGGTAGGAGTTGCCTTTATAGACAACCGCTGCCGATGTACAGCAGAGTAGGAGCGTGATTCCTGCCCCTGTGATGAGTGTCTGGCATGGCCTCGCTGGTCTTGGCTTCGTTTTTGCCGCGATTAGACACCTAGAAGGGAGATGCAGGGGCTACCTGTTTCAGTGTGTGTCGCTGTGGCGAAAGCTGTTGGAGACCCCAAGTGTCACTGGAGTAAAGGACTCTTGGTGACTGCAGGGGAACCACTTCCATGCCTGGGTGGGGCTGCGTTAGGGGCATGACATGGCATGGATCCATCAGGATTTTCCAATCCTACAAGATGCTTTTGGACCCGAAGGAAACCAAGGCCTCAACTGCTGCCACTGCTGTTTTCTATGGTGGGTGTGCATAGCCTGGACATCAGAGAAACTTCCAGGGGCAAGTGACTTTTGCTGGCGTTGGTCATGCGAGCATCTCATCCTGTCCGCGCAAAATCTGTGAATTGTGTTTATTTCTCGGATTTGATTCCCTAAATTAGCTTCAATAAGCAGTATGCTCAGCAAACCTCCTCAAAAAGTTTCACAGGTGCAGCCAACGATTGCAGAAAATGTCTGAGAACTGAACTTCCAAGGCTTCCAAGGTGCAATTTCGGTCCCTTTGGGCGCATGTTTCAGGTGGTGTTCCATTGCTCAGCAGCCCGGCAGTTGCTGCTGGAGGCCAAGCAGATGAACGAGGAGCGGGGCGCAGCAGCTGCCCTTGGGATTTTTCTTTGCTGATTTGTAGAGTATTTATTTTGAAGATCTACCAGCCAGAATCATGCGGAGAGAGAGAGAGAGAGCATGGTGACATTGGTAGGAAATTTTTAGAAACAGCAAAGAAAATCCCAACATTGGGATATGGGTGTGTGAGAAAGTTGCTAATTTTGATTTGGTTACCGTACATTTGCCAAAATCAAGCAGCCAGAATAATGTGGTGCTCTAGTTTGGTGACATTTAAAAATGTCAATGCGTTCTCTCGGCTTCGCGTCATACTGTGAAGGCGAATGACGGGAGCAAGCATGCATGTCTCATGTTTCTTTCATGTGGTTCCACAAATATTTGTGACTGCATCGGTATAGTTTCTGGCATTCTCTCAGGACATGACATAGCACAACCATGATCCACAACCGAGTTGTTTACCAAAATCGATTGACGGTTTCATCGTTGAAACCCATCACCACTACATGGCTGTGGCACTTGCAACCTTGTACCCCTTCTGCTGACATCCCAAAAAAACGAAGCGAACACCCAAATTGTTGGGATGTTCCCATACCCATCTTGGCTAATGACCCATAGCCATCGGAGATGATTTCCTTCGGAGGAAGCAGCCTTAGAGCCTCGCTTCTGGCGCATCCGATGGCACCATGACCTGTTTACCAATGTACCTTGGCAGTTTCGGGGCAGGTGCTGACAGGGCCCTGGAAAGGATGGATTACTCGCACCACAGCACCACCCACCGTTGTGACCGCAGATTTCAGGGGCCTTCATAAATGCGGTTTCAAGTCTCATACATTCAGGCGCAAAAATGTATACAACTACTGTGCTTCCTCAAGGGTGTGTAATGTTTTGGACATTTGGAACTACATATAGTGCATCCATCCATCCATCCATGCATGCATGCATGCATCCATGCATCCATGCATTTGTGCATCCGTGCATCCATGCACACATACATATATACTATCGACACTGCATATGATTGAATGATTGATGAAAATTGTCTATGACCTGAACGAAAAGCTACGTGGGTCCATGGGCACCTTGCGACCTGGATTGAGTTCTTAGAAGCTACATGAGGGATACGCTACCAAGTCCCAAAGAGACACTGCCAAAGTGCCTAGGTATGCGACGCGATGGAGAACGTAGTGATGCTCGGACAGCAGAAATTCAATGAGAACTGCAAGGTCTGTGATGAATTTGGTACTGGTGAATCCAATGATCTCATTGATCCCTCATTTTTCCAAAATTTGGTACTGTCGAATCCAAGGATCACTTTGGCCACTCTGGAGTCAGCAATTGCAGAGAACGGCCGCAGCGGCGATTCCAAATTTCCCACCTTTGTGAAGTTGTCTGATTCTGGGCATGTTGAGGTTGCCATTAGTTTTTTTTAGGATCTCTGAGCCATAAAAGGAATGAATCTTCATCAGCCCGGTTGGACTTAGCGCAAAAGGGGCCATCGGGCTGAAGCACTCGACGGCTGAGATATGTCCCTAGGCGTGGGGAAATCCGTTGAACAAATATTAGTGACATACATCACTTTGGTCACACCGTATGCTTGATCTTGGTTGGGCCCACTGCACCACTTCCTAATGCAGACTATAAAAGCAACAAAGGACAGGTTGGCATGACGATGAAATGATGTGTTTTTTTCTCCCTTAGTCTTGTCAAAGAGCCCGGGGCCGTGGTCCACGCAGCCAGCGCTTTTGTCCTTGTGGGTTCCAGTGACAACAGTTCCGTTGATAAGGAATCATCCACGAGGAAAAGCGAAAATGGCTTTAGCATCCCGGCAGCACGGATCATGGAATTGGCCCCCCCGCCTTGCAAAGTGCTCCCGGTCCCAAACCCTGTGGATCCAAAGTTGCGACAGGAAGAATATATTCAACTTAGCAGCAAGATGACTTTGGGCAGTGATTTTTGAGTTTTGAGGTCTTTTTTGGCTGGTGACCTTCTTTGTTGACCCGGATATGCGTCAGAGTCCGAAAGATTTAAGATGTGTTCGCTACGTTCTGCTGGTAAAAAAGTGTGTCCAAATGGTGCTGCCTGCAGGAGATAAGCGACAGAATGAAAGAGAAACAGAGGGAAAGATAGATAGATCGATGGGTGGATTGGTTGGATGGATGGATGGATGGATGGATGGATGGATGGATGGATGGATGGATGGATGGGTGGATATTTGGATGGGTGGATCTTTGGATGGGTGGATATTTGGATGGGTGGATGGGTGGATGGATGGATGGATGGATGGATGGGTAGATAGGTAGACATGTAGATAGGTAGATAGGTAGATAGGTAGATAGACGGGTAGATGGGTAGAGAGGTAGATATAGGTAGATAGATGGGTAGACGGGTAGATAGGTAGATAGACGGGTAGACGGGTAGAGAGGTAGATAGGTAGATAGATGGGTAGACAGGTAGCTAGGTAGACAGACAGGCCGATAGACAGAACGACCGACAGACCGACAGACAGACAGACAGATAGTTAGACAGATTGATAGACCAATCAATCAATCGATCGATCGATCAATTCGCAGATAGGTACAAGACGGCACTTAGGTAGATATGCAAAAGCAGACAGAGAGAGAGAGAGGGAGAGAGAGAATAAAAAAGATCGGTATACCACAGAGAGAGAGAGAGGGAGAGAGAGGGACCAAGAGGCCAAGAGGGAGAAGAAGAGCCCTTGGCTGTAGGTATGTTTGGTGATGCGAAGTCCGTGATCTTGCTCCTGAAGTTCACGGGCATTCAGAAGCTGCTGAAGGTTTTTGTACACGAGACAGTGCAGCAGCCACTTTGGTTGCATTGCATGCTGCCTTGAACCACGAACTGTTTCCTACATGAAGGGAGGGTAATCTCTTCCAGTCAAAAACTTGGAGGTTGAATTCAACAGGACTTGCCCCTATCACTTTGGCAACCTGGGAATGAGTTTGGGAAGAGAATCGTGTTTGCTTTGCTGCGCTTGCCCCAGGTTTGACGGCTTCACTGACGAGGATTCAACACATCAGTTCTTTGCAGAGCAGCAGGCGGTTGAGCAGGACATGGGGAGTGAAAGCGGTGAATACGGCACCGAGGATGTGGCAAGTGTCATTGTTTTCTGCCATGTTTGGTGGTTCAATGTTCAGGTTGCCTGACAGTCAGCAAGGATAGAGGACGCTAAAACTTGAGGAAACCTAGGGAGCGGCAGCATGGGTTCCTTAGCATACTACATGCGAGTCCTTCAGCAATTCCGCAACCATGATATTGAACTTGCCGCACCTTGGGGGCTTTATGTTCTATGGTCTTACATCTTGGAGTCTCATAGCGTTTCGTTGGACTCCTGTCCTTTTGTTTCATTGTTCGCTTTGATGACAGCGGCTTCCACTGAATTCTATAGTCATTTCGACTCCTGGCATCTCATCATTGTGAATCAGCAGATCAGCGATCATCAGCTCCTCACATTTGTCAGCTCCAGGAGTTCATTCAGGAGACGGTGCCTCGTTTCTTTGGCCTCGAGGACGATCAGGCTGAGCTTTGCATGTCGCATGATGAGATGGCGCACCTCTCGGTGGTTTTCGCAGGGTTCAACCGGACAACTGCACTTCTAAGATGCTCGGAGGGGCAGCCAGGTCATGTCACCATTTGCTCAGGTAAGATCAGGTAAGCTCGTACAGCAGGAGTACCTGCTAAGGTGGGGTTCATTGGCTAATCGTCTCCAATCATCTTGTGATTTCAGGGAAATTGTGCAGACTCCAAGCATTCCAACTCAGAACTGTTCGTGGCAATCGGTCCACTGGAAGTTTCAGACGTCAATCATGGTCCTCATCAAAGCGTAGAACAAACATTGGCAGTCGTTCTTCAGCATTGCCTGACAAACAAACAGCAGACCAGTCATTTGAGATATTTGAGCATTATCATCAACTGTTCTCAACCACCAGCCAGTGATGACAGTGAGATGTTTGTAGTTGATGGGTTGAGATGGGTCGGATGACCACAGCAACCCAGGAAGTGTCCAGCATAACATCCTGGCAAGCCACTGGGAATCATAGAACTTGGCCACTTGGTGGCATGCTGTGCAGCTTCGATTTTTGAAGACCATCAAAAGTGAGAGATCGATTGATTTAAAGATGATTCTCTGAAATCTACCCGCTTTTATCCTCACCTAGGTCATCCTAGATCCTCTCCATTCCTCACCTTAATCGTATTTTGCTTATCCTTAGCCCTGGTTGCCAGCCAGGGCTTCACCGATTCACAGCTCGCCACTCAGGCGCTCCCGGTGAAGCGGCCGGCGTCAAAGCCTTTCACGACGGACGTTTCGTTTTTGCCGCGGAGCGCCAGGGAAAAAGCGGAGCACGGCAGAGCATGGCATGGCCCATGGCATGGCCCATGGTGGCACCATGTGGCTACACACCGAAGTCACTGAACGGTGTCATTACGTGTTTGTGTGGTTGCATGACCTGCACAGGCGAACAATGCATATAGTCATATAGTATGTGTTTGCGTGGATTTTTGGGTTTCATGCAACATGTCCAAGAACGGAGTTGCGTGCACGTTGGAAGCAATGGATTTCTGCGACAAGAATGGAGGATAAGCAAAGAAAGTCAGAGATTTCCGGGGCACCAAACTTCGCTCAGCTCAGCGACGCTGAGGTGAAGCCCCGGCTAAAGTCAGAAGCTAAGGAGGTGACTCAGGCAGGGCTTGGTCGTGGGTTGCAGGTAAATGGGCGCGGATGGTAGCAGGTACATGCAGGCACCCAACAAGCATGGCCCAAGTGGGACTTCGGTGAAATCAGCAGTGACAGAGATGGACATGCCTTTCCTTGGTCCAACAGCCTGGGTAACCAGCATTGATAAGTATGTTGAAGATCAGCCCAACCAACTGGTACACAACCACCAGTAGCACAGAGAAGACCCACGGGCACAGCCGCGACCCATACCAGGACCAGGAGACCCAAGAAGGCCAAACTCAGGACGCGGTCAGGCTCAAGTAAGATGAAGCATGTTCAGCTTTTGCAGGATTGGCCACGTGGGTGGCAATTCGAAAATAATCATGAATAAGTTAATGGGTTTGGTTGTTTCTTTTATTCATCCGTTTGGTTTCCGCTGCTAGTTGCAGTTTCGGCCAAAGTTGCATTTGGAACACAAGGAGAAGGGCTGCGGTGACACGGACTGCGCAGACACGAATTGTGCGGGGCTCAAGCTGCATTTGGGTACGCTTTGGCACGGTGAGCGGCTTGAGAGGATGCTATCGCAGTGAATCATCAGGGTCCATTTGAAGACGCGGAACGCCGCTGGTTGAGATCTAGCTGCGGGGAAAAACCAGTGCGCAGAACAAGCCACCACAACTTGCAAAACATCCCGCCGTCCCTCACCAGTCTGCCCTCAACCATGGCACCATCTAAAAGAGCAGGGCGGTTGCGAATTGAGTCAAGGACCTTTGTAAAGCACATAGCTGAATTAACTCACTGGGTGTACAACTGAACTCAGTGAAACGCAAAACTACGAGAATGGTCGATTTGCCTGGGAGATCGTCAGCAATAAACCACCCTATGTTGGGGCAGATCTGCCTGAGGCATCTCACCGCCCAAGGCGCATTGGGGACACAGGAACTGGAATGCCACGTTCATTGGGTGCACTGACAGAAGGATGAATTCGTGATTTCTGTTACATAACAAAATGAGTCTTTCTCAAAATAGGGGACCCCTAAAATTATCCATTAATAAGCCTTTTTAGTGATAAACCAACCATGTTTGGGTACCCCCATTTTGTTTTGGAAAACCACCAAATAAATCCGGTTCACGCATAGGTTGTGATTGATATGTGTGGGTGCTCCTGTTCATGTACAGTGTGCGCGCGAGCATGTTTAGATGCCATGCAAGTGTTGGATCAACAGCCTTTATTTAGTCTCCGTTTCACGGGCTCACAATTCAGCACCGCCATGTTTTGCTTGGACCTCACCCGTGAACTTCCAGAGATGACAAGGTGTTGCATCGGTCGTATCTTCTCCTAGGGTCCCAGAGTAGCTGTTCTTGATTCTCAAGGTTTTTTTCACAAATGTTTTTCACACAGGTTAAGATTCTCAAGGTTTCCAATTTGGATCAATTTGTTTTTTGGAAGTGGCTTGTGAGGATTTCAAGACTTGAACAAAGACTGGGTTGCTTTTGCTGGTCCTAGCTTAGATGGCAAGTGTTGGTATAGCCTGCGCCTGCAGTATTTCAGAATGCCCATTCTGCAATTTGCAATGACTTAGCATATAGTTCGGTCATTGACTCATTGACGGGATGTGGGCAACACAGGAGCCCGTGACCCAAGGTAGTTTACCGGTATATGGTTCATTAACCAGCTGATTAATGAATACTTTGATGGCTAATTAGGAAGCATTACTGATCCCATTGGCTTTATGTGGTGGCCGTTTACACCAGAAGAAGAGACGAAGATTCGCAGTCCTTTCTGAAGCAGCAAACCCACAACAATACCCAACCAAGCTGCACGAAGAAATCCAATGGACCGCTGAGCCAAGTTGAGCAGTGGTAACATGTGGTGACCACTATAGACTATCAACCATTAAAAATTGGTCACGAATATTAGCAAGCACTGGTCATCAATATCAACCAGAATTACCTTCCCATTTACAATGATTTACTGTTACACGCCATGACTAGCCATCACCAACTGCAGTGAACCAATATGAATTCATCAAGTAACCATGATCAATCATTTATCAAGTTTTGTTAGCGATCATGAACCATCTGTTGATAAATTAACCATCACTAGCCATTAGTATTGACCAACCCCTAACCTTAACCAAAATCACCATCCACAATTAACCACTATCAAGCATCATTAACCATCACGATCAATTATCATTAATCAGCAGCCAGCAGCAAGTAAAAAGAAAGGTCAATAAAGATCATGACTCACTGGCAGCCGTTCTTCACCATTTTTAACCATTCACTAACCATGATGAATGGTTGAATCCTACCATTCCACCATTGGCGGTGCGTTTTCCCGTTTCCAGGCAGCTCCTTTGCCACCACCGATGCCAACGGCCATACCGCCACCTGTGGCACCGCCGCCAGTGTTGCCTGAGGCAGGATGAAACCTGTGGTGGTGCTGGCTCATGGTGGTTTATGGTCAGGTGATAGGAATGATATGCTTAACAACAAGCCATGGAGGGCAAACCGTTGGACGCCATGGCAAAAAAAGATATGCTTGATGATGTCAATGATCGAATGATTAGGAGGAATCTAATGCTTAAGCATGTTCAGCAATGATTGGTGAGTGATTAATGGGAAAAAAAGCAGGAATGACAATTTCATGTACGGTTGCGAACCCGATGGTGCATACTGATGGCTTGCGGTCAAGGATGGAAGGTTGATTATTGTTGATGGAAAATTTGTGATGGTAGATATTGGTTGGCAATGGTTGGTTGTGGGAGATGGCACCGAGGAGAGAGAGGGAGAGAGAGAGACTGGTTGGTAGTAGCTTTTGTTTCATCATTGCTGATGGTTAATGGCAAGGGGTAATCTTAGTGATGACCAACAATGATAAGGATTACCATACTTCATGTTTCAGAACCGTTGCAGCAACAGCTTACTGTACCAAAGGGATGATCCGGAGCAATCGGCATGAAATGGATGCATCCAAAATGGTTTCTAATGCATCGTCTACACTGCAGGATCAGCCACGAAGTCACTAAAAAGGGGGAGGGGCCCGGAGGGGCGGGGGCGATGATTTCAGAAGCCGAGTTCTTGGGAGAACGAGTTCCTTCGGCCCATCAACTCCTTTCGGATCAAGCACGGCAGCATCTCCCTGAGAGCGGAGAGAGCAGTTGTTTCCGCCCCATGGCGGTGCCTCTGGAGGAGGATGCTGTTCTCAGTCCACTCATGGCCATCATTGCTGTGCCTCAGAGGTTGAATTTAGGGATCCCAGATTTGAGACACGTCACTGACTGTGCGGCTCGGAAACCCTGTTTTTGCTTTCACCGTATCAAGCCCTTCGTTGGGTGCCGTGTCATATGTTTGCAAATTTACATGTGCATACATACTTGGGGACATTGCAGATACAGACCCATGTCCATGATATGTATGCCTGCATGTCATAGTCATAGTGCGTATGGTACTTATGTTTGGACGTGTTCTCTCATACCTTTCTCTCAATATTTTCCATATACAATAGTATGTGTGTTCATCGGTTGATCTATGTTGATGCCCTATGGCGCCACTTTCATGTCATACCAATGGCATAATCTATTATCAAGATCATACTTTATACTATTTACACTTGTCAATCACCCAGCTTCAAGATCCAGCAACCCCCTAATTACTCCGTTGCTATTATTGCTATGTTTTTTTAGTACAGTGGCCATGCTTCTATTTGATCAAGATATATTGCTAATATCAATGCTGTTTTAACTCGTCCAAACTTTTGAACACAAAGGATGGCAATATGGCCACAAGAATCATAAGAAGTATCCTGGCTAAACGATCATGGGAAACCCCAGGTCCTCAAGGGCATTGTGGGACTTTGCGCACTGACCCTGCCGGCCGCGTTGGCAAAGACCAATCTTGCCCTGGGACTTGTCCTGCTCGCCCCTTGGCGGAAAGATGTGTTCGAAGCCCAATCAACAAAGCTTCAACAAAAGACCTCATACTGTAGGTGGTCCAGGCCTTTCCCCTCACGTGCTTTTGTAAGCGCACCAGGAGAATGACTTATGGTAGGCCCCAACATGGGAAGGGCTGTGATTGTGGCACCATGTTGATCCATTGGCGAGGTGTTAGTTGCCTTTGCAGAAGGTCTTGGGACCTATCGTCTCGCAGAGTGTAGCATGAAACTGGAGCAGTCCGGAAAGCAGGCGGCTGCGGTGAAACCGAACAAAGCACCTGGCAGTTGTGTACATCTCAAGTGCCAGCCACACAGACACAGACAGCAAGATGTAGAAAGTGCCTAGCTGCCCTGGGGGTGATCTGACTTCTCAGCCAGGTGGATTCTGCTCAGGGCTTGGGGCCCTTGGGGCAAGTGAGTTTGGAGGTCTTTGGGCTCAGTGACTTGGAGGTAAAGATCAGCAGGTGCTGCTGGGTGTTGCACCTTCCGGCCGTGATAGAAAGAAAATGAAAGAAATAGATAAATAAATAGATAGATAAATAGATAGATAGATAGATAGAGACAGTGAGAGAGAGAGAGAGATTTTCTAGATAGACCTAAGAGAAGTGCGACTTCACGAAGTCTGACGGGAAAAATTGTTCCATTGTCCTTAATCAAAGGGAGTAGTGAAAAGCTGAGACATTGGGTGCACCTACTGAGCGAAATCAAGCGTACGAGCATGGCAGTATGATCTCAGCCATTGTTGTGAAAGCATGCGTATCGCAACATCATCAAATCATTGATGGCCCTGCCAGTTCACCAGACATGATACTTTATTTTAGGACTCTTTGTCCATTGAAGGCCCCCTTTATCAAGTTTTGCAACCCACCTTTCGGATTTCAACCTGCACAACTGGCAGGCTCCAGGCTCCCCTGATCCAAGGCGGTTACCGCCTTTGCGCAGTCAACGTCATGCTGGCGCAATTTGGCTTAGCTTGTGCCTACACGCGCACCGTGGGCAACACCCTGCAACAGAGCTGGGGGATTCCCAGCTTCGAGCTGTACCTGGGATTAGCTTTTCTGCTATGCCTCCAGAGCCTTGGACGGTCTGCAGTTGACGTTTGGTGGTGACATGCGTGGTGTAGAACTTGTAGGTCGGGTTGCCTGGCCAACTTGGCCCATGGAACACACTCACCTAAAAAGATTTCCAACTGACTACTAACTACTAACTACTACCAGTTTACCTAGTTAGTAGTTAGTAGTTAGTTGAAAATCTTTTTGTAAAGGGAAGCAGCTTTGTGCCTTTCAAAATATATGTGAAATCTTCAATGCACACGGATGAAATTTCGCACGTAGCACCGCCAGAACTTGCCAGTTCATACCGACCATGTGTTAAGGAGCACCGTTCAGAAGATGAAGGGTGTGGCTTTGCTTTCTATCGCTGGGCTGGCTGCATTTCTCTGTATTGTTTTGTGCCTCCTTCGCTTTGGGATTCAGCGAATTCAAGAAGGTGCTGGCACTTGTGGACAAGTTTCATGATCCTGCAATGATATGTTGTGAACTGTGAGCGTGTATTTATATAAACACAGATATATATATATATATATATATGTGTGTGTGTGTGTGTATGCTCATTGGTGTCATTGGTGTTGCACACTTGTACTTGCAGACCTGCATCTTTGTGGACCTTGATGTTCTAAATAAATTGTGTGCAAATGCTGATGGATGTTTACCGCATATAACATTCACAAAAGAGGCAATAAATATCAATTAGTTGCTTGCAATGGCGGAATGCAAGACTTTGACAAAAGTAAGCAGGAGAACTCCCACACAGGGTGCCTTTGCTTGCAATGAAAAGTGCAAAGGTGCCCAGCCAATTGAAGATAAGAACAAGACAATACCTAGTAACCCTTCAATGTCATCTAATGATTTTGCACGAAAATATACTTTTGTCATGGTTCGATAAGAGCTTGCTCTGAAAAACGACGCAGAGAGAGAGAGAGAGATGGTTCGATAAGTCAGAATTAGTTAGAGTGTAGTACATACGATGTAGCATGTGATTTTGCTCGATGCTTGTGTGTGTGTGTGTACGTGTCTGTTTTTTCTTGCATGCACTTTCAATGGTTAGATCAAAGCGGTTTGCAGATTGGCCTTAGCAATTCCAGGGTTCATGTGTTTTAGCATGTTCGGTATGCGCAAAAAACTGAGACACTACGATTAAAGTCCAATCGAAAACTGGGTGTAACCCAAGGTTCCCAATTCTTTTTGCACTGTTTTTATGAGCGGCTGTGCTGCATGAGTGGCTGCGTTGCCAGCCGCTCAGCAGAATCATCAGTTTAGGAGTTTGCACATGCGACAAGCGTTTTACAATATCTGACATGTTCTTTGATGGGTTTTTACCGAGTGAACTCAGTCACGTGCACACACGTCGAGTCGGACGCATATAATTTTGCCTATGCACCGACGGGGATGTCTGATGATGTCTGGGTGCGGTTGTTTGGACGTGTGCGCGGGCCTTATGGGTGTGTCGGAGCGTGTATGTTTTGCACATATTTGCCTAGCTATGTTGCCAAACAGGTTGGACTCTAAGTGGACAGGGCTTCTAGCGAAGAGCATTCCTGGTGGTTTCCTGTTGGACCGAAAGTCAGTATGTGCTCCGCATCTCCAGTCCCAACTCCAGTCTCATTTAGTTAGGGCCAATTGAATTAAGTATGCACAGGGAGGGTACACCTGTTAAGATCATGTCTTGCCCTGCATGCGTTGGGCGGCTTTCGCATTTGCTACTCCCTGAGGTGATGCAGTTTTTGAAGATGTGTGGCTTCCTGTGCGTTTATCAGGTGCCACCGGATGCCACGGGGGTTTGAACATCGTTGATGTGATCATGAAAGCTTGTGAACCGCCCCTCCAAGCAGCACTGGCAGCAGGTACTGGTGCTTGCCTTGGCCCAGCAATCTCAGCTTTTGAAGGACCCAATGTTGACAGAGCTGCAGGTCGGTTTGCTGGCGGCAGGCAACAAAGCTTTCCTACCATGACACATGATCACATCTTCATCACACAGAGTCGCGGGTTGCAGGAGTGATTGTTTCTCAGTATGTCTTCACTCAGATGAACCTACCAGATCCCAAACCCTTCGGGGTGGTTACTTGGCTGAAAGCCCCATCTTTTGCTATGGGGCAAGTCAGACGAAAGCAGGAAAGGAATGAAAAGCAATAGCGAGATGTTCTTAAGTCTGCTCATGAGTACAATGCACTGAAAAATTGACACCTTTCAACACAGGGATGCTCAGTTAGGGGCCTTTTATCATGCAACACAGGCCTTGCTTAAAGGCACCGCATACAAACACACACACACACACACACACTTTGCCAGTAGTTGGGAACAATTTCTTACATGAATACAGAGCTACATACACGTAGTCTTTGAAGCAGCTTTGATACAGGAGGTGGAAACAAAAATCACACCCCAACCCCTGGAAGAAACCAAACACGAGAGGGACCCCAAATCTCAAAACGGTGCCACTGAGTTGCTGGCAGCTGGGGTTTGATTGTTTTGTCCACTCGATTCCTGTATATCACTGCATGTTTAACGGTCAAGGTTTGACTTCATTTCGAACCTACGGTAGGTAACCAACCGACCGTTAATGTGGACTTTATGTTTCAGTGTCCATTTGATTTCACCACAAGTAGATAGACACACTGTCGAAAATATGTATAAACAAATCATGCATTGCAACATCCGACATCATGACGGCTAACCAAGGGTGAAGCTTTGGCATATCCTCGCCCAGGTCATCGTTCTTAGCCATGTAATATCGTTGCTGCTCTTTGTGTTTATCGGGGTTTTCGGCCTTGGAACCTACGGTGAGGATGTGGAGGCCAGTGCTGTGGAACTTCGGCTTCCCGAAGACAACTCACATTTTCACAGACTGTAAATATCGTTGAGACCTATTGCAGTCATTCTACCCATTGACTTCACTCAAACAGCTGGAGGTGATGATTTTCGACAATTTGCCTCCTCATGCGATAGAGGTGAAGCTTTGCAAGTGCCTCGCTGTTTAAACAAGTCGCAAAGTGCCGAAGGGATCTCTGGAGTGCACCAAATTGTGATCAACTCAGTTCCTGCTTCAGTTCTTGTGCGAAAGCATCACCGTTACCTCGCACGTTAATCAATCATATATATGGATGTAGTTATTGATGTGTTTACATAACAGTGTATGTATGTATACTTATATATATATATATATATACATATCTCTGTGTGTGTGTGTTCGTGTGTGTGTGTGTGTGCGCGTGTATGTATGCATATGTGTGCACACTTATGTGCATTCGCATGCATATGCAAAAATAAACCAATACATATATTTGCAAATTTTATATGCATACAGAGGCGCCTGTGCATGCATATGTCGCACCCAAAGAAAGAAAACTTTCCCGGCAGAACGACTGGTGAATGCTGTGCACATGTGGGAAGAAGTGGGTAGGTTAGATGCGTATCCTCACCACTGAAAGCTTAGCTTTTCTCCTGTTTTCCACCTTCCACACCAGTTCATAACTTGACAAATGCAGAAGCAAGTCTTTGCCAGGGCGACTGGAGCAAGGAGGTTAAAATAGCGTGAGTATACAAACCCCTCTGAGAACTTTATCTATGGAAGCATGGTCCCACCCTCCCGTGCAAAACCTAAACGAATATCGCAACTGCGGGCCAACAAGGTACACGATGATCGTGGTCGTGGCTATCACCTTCCAGTTGCAAATGTTTCCCTTGTTCAGACGCTCGGCAAAAATATCCCCGCACTTTTTGTTTTTCTTTGTTTGATGAAGCGCATTGGATATATAGTCTGTCTACTCTGGAGCACGTTGCAGTTGAAAATCTCTGCATCAATCAAGGCATGTCCGATTCCTATGTGCGAAGCATCTTCAATACGAAGGAGATAGCGTATGACGATGCTCAAGGAACCTGTATGAGGGAGAATGTGACTTGGCAATATACTTGGCGTTCATGGTAGATATTGGAGTAGTAGTTGCCATTTTTAGGGTTTATTGCAGCTTGCTCTAGAAATCACAGGCTTAGGGGAAAATTTCAGGCTGATTCACGTGCATGTGCCTCAAGGCTAGCAGACATGGAAACAATCTCGTTGCAACGTCAGATGTTCAGAGCTTCAGCCGTGCACATCGTAAAGGAGCTAGTATTGCTGTTGCATCTAAAACTGTTTTCGTTGACATCATTCGGGCATGTACCACGTTCTTTATACTTTCATGCGATTGGTCACTACGTGGCAGGTCGGCGGACATGCCTACCCAGACCAAAATGATGAGTTGCTCGGCATGACCGAGGTGCTTTCACACTTGACACCTCTTGGAACCCTCCTTTCTTTGAAAAGCTTGGCACCATACGTCCTCAGTGGGTGACATTAGAACAATTGCTCACCGCTATGAATATGACCGAATATAGCTATGACTTCAGATCAGTGGAAAGTCGCCAAAGCAGCAATTCGTGCCATGACCACTAGTAAGACTAGGCCCCCTTGCAAGCCCAGCTGAGGCTGTATCCCCTGAAATCAGACGCTGAGTTGATCAGAAAGGCATCATCTGCATCTTCATTTGCCTGGCCAAGTAGTGGCGCCTACGCCCTCATGCTGTTGATGCGCTGGGGCTTAGTCGTGACCTCTGTGATCCTGGGTGCCAAGCTCAGGACTGTCACCAGGAGAGCTAGATGATTTTGACGGGTATGAATGTATGTTTTGCCATGTGGGTACAAAAAAATGTATGTATCTACATATACTGTATGTATATATTCATCTTGATTCAACTGCTGGTCACGTGGATCACTTGAAAGGTTGGTCAGGAGATGAAATTTGAGGAGTGCTTAGGAATGCTTGGAGCATAGAAAATCTCGGACAAAGAGACGGTGTCAGGTGCCATGATCTCATCACTCTCGGTCTTGAGACTGGTTGGCGGGGTATTCTTTGCATATTGCTCGATGATCTTGCCTGGTGGTGCTCACTTGCGCTTGCACTGGAACGAGCTGGGCTTTCTTGAACCTTGGCACTGCACTTGGCATATTTGGCTTGAGAGGGGTCACAAAAAAGGGACAAATTGCTTCAAATGTATAAAGGCAAATGAAAGATGTCTACTCCGCTGTAAAGCATGCAAAACCCCTTGCCAAAACTACATCCAGAAATCGGAAAAGCTTTTTCCAAATGCAAGAGAAAATCAAAACACATCCAAAATCGATTCCGTATCCTTTGATTCGGGTCTTTCCAGGAATTCAACATCATTGCATGTGAGTGAAACATCCGTGTCATTGCAACCGAGGAGTTCAGCTCGGATATTTTCCTCATCAGTTTAGGCCTAGTCGCGGTGATTCTCTCCATTTCCAGCTGAGAATAGGCTCCAGCGAGGGGCCTCCCATGAGCTTGGAGCTTGCCCTGAGAAGCATTTCAAATCTAGAAATGTGGCAGCAATCTTTGACAATCATCAACCATCACCAACCATCACTAAACATCATCAACCACCGAAGCGGATAATTGGGAGGGAGGCATTCGGAAAAACCTCAAGGGCATTGTGCTGGAGGTGCGATCCTTGCTGGCATGCATAGAGCAAAGAAAGAGAAGGATAAATCTTAGAATTGCTTATGGGCAATTTGACGGCCTGGAGATGAAGTATATGCCACGGCTGATTGGCCGTCTAACTTCATCAACCCGAGATACTGCCGAGTTTGGAAGTCATAGTGGTGGATGTGCCCTTCGTCACCTGCACTTTGAGCTCGAAGGGCTTGAGAACCTGCAGGGCGAAGGGAATGTTTTCCAATGGTTGGGAAGTCTCTTGATGTCAAACGGACGGTTGCACCAGCATATTTTCACTAATTAATCTAGATGACTGAAGTCCTTGAGCATGTGAGAAGATGGGCCAAGGCAAAGAGAACCAGCGAATCTACGACTGCCATGTGGCATGCTACATTTTTGCTTTGTAGAGGTCATCCTTGTTTGCGAGATGAAAGTAGGTGAGAGCTAGAGTTAACAACAATCACTTATTCGATTTCAATTCCCTTGGTGTAAGACGGGTTCCATCTGCCGTTGTTGCATTGTGAATCTCTAGGGTTTCTGTGGTGCTAATGGGGTTGCATTGTGAATTGTGGCTAGCATCAAGACACTGTGCGGCTCCATTGCCACGAAGCAACCTTCCAAAGATGTCAGGGCAATGCATTTTTGTTAGATATTCCAGGCCACTAAAACGGTGGACATCGCTTGCAACGGCAACGGCCGGTCATGGCTGCCCATCATACTGTTCAACGTATGAGTTGCTTCGTTGATGTATATCGTGTTTTTATCGCTTCAATTCTGATTGTCAGTCGTTTCAGGAGGTTTGCCCCAGCATTTGTAGGAGCAGACTGCTTTGGGCAGCATGTTGTGCAGCCGGATTCGTATTGCCAGAGTCAGGTCCAAGACCATTCGACTATTAGACAACTCATGAAATGTCTTCCTCCATGAAGACGCCATCTTCATGGACATTTTTGGGATCCATGTCAGGCAACCTGATGTGTTTATTTCTATGCGTGCTTCTGGGGTGGCGAAAAGACCAACCAAAGTTCTATGCCCAGCTTTTGGGGATAGGCAAGTTTGGCAGGAATGAGAAGCTAATCCTACAGGCCCTCTAGTATGTCCAGGGATGCAATGAAGTTCGTGGCCCTGTTTGCCATCAGATTTTCCCAGGACCTTGAAATCCTTCAACGAGACTAGAGATGCCGACTGAGTCTTCCTCCTGTGATTGCTCTGCGTTGATAGCTCCTCGTGAGGCGGATTCAGCTCTCAGCGAGGAGGCTTCGAAATCGGAGGTGGGGTTCATGCAGCTGAGTTTCCCTACTATGTATGGCGCAACATGTCCAACATGTTCATGATGGTTCGTGTTCATTCCTG
>VSDK01028391.1:20855-34112 GCA_009767595.1 Symbiodinium kawagutii | reverse complement strand
TGGATGGATGGATGGATGGATGGATGGATGGATGGATGGATGGATGGATGGATGGATGGATGGATGGGTAAATAGATCGGTAGAGGGAGACATAATGATTCATAGCTATAGTATGCATGTATGTTTGTGTTTCTGGTTTTTTACACGCGGTACCCATCTTGAGTATTTTGGATTCAGGGTAGCACCCAAAGCGTCCCAAGGGAAAGGAAATCCGCTCTGTTTTTTTGCAACTGCAAGGTGGACACTTCCTATCCTGTACCTGCTCAACGCATGTCATCGCCAGATGTTCTTCTCGACTTTCTTCACTTACATCTCGTCGGAGCAAGGGATGGGGCTGACGATGCTTGCGGGGGTTGTCTATCAGTTCAATATTGATGTTGAACGTCGTGGGATGTTTGCGGGCGGCATTTTACCGCAATTTGTAGCAAACATCCACATCATACGCAAAACATTCCAGGAACATAGACTTTAAAGCCGAAGCTGATTTGATATTTGAGGCCCAGGTTTACTGACTCTTTCTTGCAAGAAAGACAAGGGCACTCGGTAGAATGTGTATACATATTTACATATACATGTGCGGGTGTGATCTCACAGTTCTCACAAAACGCCTTGGAGCAGCAAAGTCTATGAGCTTGAAAAGCCCCAGGCACTGCAGGTTTAGGCTCCGCTATGCTCAGACCCAACTAGATCAATGCTGCAGAAGGCAAGATGAGATTTGATGCCAGATGTTTGCCTTTTTTGGGTTTGGTCTGTAGCAGGAACCGCTGTTATAATGCATTCATTCAGCTGGTTGCATTGAGCAAGTTTTGCACCTAAGTTCATTTTCCCCTCCCTCACTCGCAATGGGAGGAGTATCCTCCACAGCTCTTTGCGACGTTGTCGGGCTTTGCCAATGTCTTCGCTGGTCTGGGCACAACCCTCCAGAACTCTTGGCCTTGATTAGCGCGGCGTTGACAGTAGATTACTATGGATTAGCTGCAGCAATAGCAGCCCCTGCCAGGGGCATTGGTAACTGCTGCTCACTTGCAAGAACTTCAAGACTAAATCTCGCGATGTGTTTTTAGCCTTGAACGTAGCTTGCTTGGGAGGTACTCTAGAGAAGGCTGTCACGTAAGAATACCTAGATGAACAATCATTAGCACGTAGTAGATTGTCATGTAGCCTAATTACTTGCAGTTCCTTGTATGCATGCAAATCGGTTTTTGTGTGAACGAATGGTACCACATATCGTATGAATCATGTGATATTTGCACGTGCATTCATAGTTGCATACATATCCAACCAACACACGACATAATTTAAGTTATTCTATTGCATGCATATAACCATGTGTTGTATGCGTGGGTGCAATCCTTTGCGATTCAGTTGTGAACCCACCGGCAGGCGTCAGGAGATGAAAAGCTCCCAGCACGCGCATGCATGCACTGTGTGCGAGGTTCACACTTGGATTTGGATGTGAGAAGGTCAAACCGCAGATTTCATGTGGTTTCGAACTCGTGCCATCATGAGGGGCGAGCTAATTCGCATTTATAGCTGCTGACGACTCACGGCGTGCTCATGTGTTATTCTCCAGTAGGTGATGCTGACGTCATTCTTGTTATGTATCCTATGTTTTTTGCTGTTTTCTTTGCTTCTTCTCTTCTCCTTCTGAGGGTGTAGTTGGACGTGGGGCGCATTTTTTGCTGACACAATTCTCGATTCTTGAGTGAATTGAAATGACAACAGTGGTGGTAGCTATGCTTCTTTGATGGATTAGTCGGTAAGCATCCAGACCGGGCATTCTTGCGTCATGTGTCATAGGGCCATGTCCACGAGTAGTACCCAGAGCTGAGGACTCCTCTGCTGGACACTTCTCTTCGCAGTTTAGATGGAGACTTCATGCCCTTGATTTTATCGCTGTTAGGAGCCGGCCTAATGGTGCTCAAGATGGAATGTGAGCGGCGGCTCAAGGGCCTTGTGGTGACTCTATGAGCTCGTGTGAATCTAATGAGCTTCACTGTATGACCTTGAATTTCACTTTGGGGACTTCAGATATTCAACATCAGACTTGGAGATACAGAAGGGTTGGCACCAGCATGCAGTTTGATGATTTGATGCAGGTAGTTCTGATGTGTTTGCGGAACACGCGGCTTGCTACTAATGCGCCAATCAGCAGTGGGAACTGCCGCTCCTGTGTTACACTTTCACTAAGTATACTCCAATCACTTTCAAACAGGGAAGATGTATAGCTTGTTTTTTTGTTTGACACCTATTGAAATCTCTAGATCCATATCTTTCCCAAAGATAGGAGAAAAGGGATTGAGCAAGCATGCGTGGAGACAGAATGTTGGTTCATGCTTGCAGAGATGGGAGGGCCAACGAAGAGGTAGACAGCACAGAAGCCAAGAAACGTGTGCACTAGCAATTTGATACTTAGAGCATTGAGCATGGGGAGAGTTTCTTATAGTTGCTTGTTAGCAGACCCTCTATCATAGAGTAAGGCACAGCCAAGCAAAGACAGATAAAACCTAGAGACAGGAACTTAGGGGAGAGGCCAAAAGAGGGATGATCACAGCCAGATTTACGTATCAATATAGATACAATGGAAAGTGTGGTTTACAGATAATTTGAATTGCTGGAAATTGGTTTCCATCACTTGGTGTGCAACAATGCTTCTAGGAGTCGCCCTGATCGTGCTTTTGGGCTGCATAGTGGCAGCGTGCAAGGCTGCCTCCAAACAGTGCCTTGGGCAGCAACCACTAGAAATGTTTTGGTCATATAAGCGGTTGCGAGCTGAACTGTCTAACTGGTGAATCAAACAACCGACTGACTTCAGCACCGTATGTTGGCTCCCGCTATGGTAATTCTCACAGATCCATCCCTCGCAGGATGTTCCATATGATGCACCTCCTTTCCACTTCTTTCCTTCCTTTCCTTTTCCTTCTTTCCTTCCTTTCCTTTTCCTCCTTGATTTTGACTTTCCACTTGGCATTGCAGCTACCAGGTCCGTGCAAGGGACCAAGGCTGCTGACGACAGTGATCCTGGCGCCAATGCACTGACAGCGCAGAATTCGCAGCGGAAAAGCGATGAAGTGTGAGAGCGGCAGAGTGGATGCATCTCACTTCTGCATAATTCACACTTGTCCAAAAAAATTTGCAGAGTTCAATGCAACTTCAGATGTTCAGCCTAGTTTGCATTAGTTTGCTGAGTTCAGAGCCACATCCGAAGACTGGAGTGGCCTTAGTGGCGAGGTGGAATTTTGGAGGAAGTTCCGCCAGACTGCCAGTTCAAGGGGAATTGGCAGTTGATCCACTGCGATTGCAGATTGTGCAATCGTGCTGGGATCGACCAGCTATGGCCTGGTTCAAAGAGACCTGTTTGCTACTGTTCCTGACTGCAAGTCATGGCTGCATTCATCCCATTAGGATGGTTACGCATCAGACTTGATTGTTACGATCAAAGCGTGAGTTCACGTTTCCTGAGTTTCGCTGATTCGTGTTGTATAGCTAGCTACCAGCTAGGTCATTACATGCGTTCAGTCTGTTTTTACATGTCTTTACCAAACCTGCAACTGTAAGGGTGGATGGACAATGGTTCCCAGATATTCCGACGAGCTGTTTAGAAGATCACATTCTGAAGCGCCGTTGACGGAATTCACGCATCAGTACATTAGCAAAGGCTGGGCAAGTCTAGTTTTTTGCTCTCTCTAAGACTGGCTAGTTCCTGAAGTTTGACTGTGATTTGATGATTTTTTACGTAGTTGAATGTGCGGTGGTCTTCGCACCAGAAAGGAGCACTACAAATCAGGGAACATTGGCGCTGCCTTTTGGAGAATTCAGAATTCCCAAGTTTGGAAGCTCAAGCAGTTCGCTGCCTTTCCAAATCCTCAAAGGTCAGTCTCCAGTTGCCCTTTCAGAAGTATAGCCTGCTTGGGTTTCGTGAGATTCAGAGTTTGTGCCTTTGCCAAGCGCAGCGTGCGCTGCAAATTTCATGGCACGCAGCAGGTAGAGTGTGCAGCTTTTGTCGCTTCATCGTATATGTTGCAACGCGCAACCGCTGCAGACGATTGGACACCTTTTTGCTTAGAAAGACCTCGTGGACCCCGCAGCTACTAGTTGCATCAAAGTGGATGGATCATGTTGCTGGACTGTTGCCGAAGAAAGACGTATCCTCCAAAAGCATCCTGAATTGCCAGGGGTAGTAAGGACATGTAGTAAGGACATGGCGCATGTAGGACATTCGTGGAGATACTGTTTTTGGACGATCCCAAAGTATTTGAAGCAATGCTCGGGAAGATGCCTGCTGAACAGCTGTGTGGAAATGATCTCCGACCAACTTCCGTGAAAAGGTGAAGCACAAGGCTCGAGCAGTGGCTGCTCTTGATGAATATGGCCGTTTCCACTAAGATAACTAGGCGTTGACCAATCAGAAGGGAAACTTCAAGCTGTTTCTAGAGGATGTTTCCACAAAAATCCTGGAGTTTCAGAGATTTCAGCACTTAGATTTTCGCACATCTTGGCAGATGACTATATAGTGAACCAATCGAACAGCTGCCAGCTTCACCCCGAAACTGTGGGCTGCCATGGCATCCACTGGTAGCGTCACTGTCACGGAGAACGATCTTCTGCGAAAGACACTGATGAAGGACAGGGGCTGAAGGGACTGAAGGGACTGAAGGGGTAGAGTCTCATCACTAAGCAAGCTCAAGATGCTCAAGTGAAAAAGATCTTGAAAGCACGCCTTCCAGACATACTTGGAGATGCTTAGGATAGAACGGTGGAATGATTTTTTTGGATCAACTCAACAGGAGGCCCAGTTGAGGTAAGCAAAGAAAAGGCAGCATTTTTCTCATCGGCATTGCACCACAATGCTACTCTAACAGATGTCGGTGCCACTTTCTGGTGCACACTTTGCTTTTCAGGACCTCTACACGCGCATCAGCATGAAGTCGGAGCAGGTGAGGGGCAAAGTGGAACTCGTTTGTTGAAAGGTTTGTGATGGGGTGCCTTTGATTGAAGTATTGATGTTTTCATTGGTTTTATTCCAGGATGTTATTTGAGGTTTGTATTCAAGATTGTTCGGGTGGCCAGAGTATGGCACCAACATTGCCTGGGGGAGGTTTTTTTGTAAGCTGATACTGTGCAGCTTCACCCAGGGAAAAGATGACAGGAGCGTACCCAATGAGGTCGTACCAGTCGTTGGCGCGGTTCTTTCTCATAGCTTGCTCATGGTTGGGCCCGTTTTTTTCCTTGGTTGCAACCTGGGCTGGTTTTTCCTTGGAAACAACTTCTTGGCTTTGCCAACAGTGTTCTGTTTGTCCCTTAAGTTCACTTGCCGAAAGAATGGCCCAAGGAGTCCTAGGCATTTTGAAAATCTAGAAATTCAGTCCCCAAATCCATCGTGAACCTTCAGCGAAACTCTATGTACAACATTGTGCAACCATCTCATTTGACAATGCCTAAACCTCAGTATAAGCGAACACTCAAGCACCTCAAGCTCATACTTACTCATTTTTGAGGGGAACCGTGTACAGTAAGGGATCTCTTGCTCAATCAAAGCCCACTGCTTATGCCAGCTCCTCAGCCACCGATATTGCAGGTGGAACCAGTGGAGCAAGCAGCACAGGGAGGGAAAATGCCTCAAATGTTGCGTCAAGATGCTTGGTTATCAGCAAGAGATTGCGGCTGACCGTTGTAAGAAATTGGCCAAGTGAGGAGAGGATCAGTTGATTTGCGGAAGGATGTAGAAGCAGGCAGAACACTCGGCAAGAAGTATTACTCATGGTGCCTACGCATGGGGTCTGGACCCCGCTGGATATAACATATTTTTCCCAATGGATTCCAAGACCTTAGGCTCCAAATGGGTCAAGGACAGCGATCGGATGGCATTTTGGAGTTGGAGACTTTCCTAGGACAAAGTGATGAACCTCGATCCATCCAAGCAACCAACGTTTCTGTGGCGATCCTAGGAAGTGCAACGTGCAAGAGATGCGGCCGAAGAAATGCCTGCCAGCAACGGGGCAGTTGCTGGCACTGCTGCATGACAGGCACCGCGACTGCCATCGACTGCCACTGTTTCCGTTGATGGATGCTGTTCACTTTTCCATGACGCCGCAGTTGTAATGTGCCATCAAATGCCATTACGTGTTTCAATGTTATTACAAGGTTTGCGGAAAATGCACGAGTGGCACTTGAATTTTGTTATCATGGTTTGCAGCGTTTTGTCAGTTGACATGCATCTCTTACACAGCCACCGTTTGAGGTATCAGGCTAGCACCATCCACAAAATAGGCAGCTCTAAGTATGGCATTGCAATGATAGGTCTTTTTTGGGGTTGCAAGCTCATTAGAATCATGAGATATGATTCCTGTCTATGATGCTAGAGATGGCCTTATCAAGATAGAATTCTTTGCATCTGAAAATCTCGAGGTCCGAGCAGGTGAAGCAGCGAGCCGGACGTATCACCACCTTTGTCAGTCAGTTGCAGCTTGCTGCCTAAGTTGAGAAACAATACATGTTGGTTGATTGTCTTACCGTAGGCTTGCCTGAACCAACCAGGCAGGATTCCACTATAGCCCCCAGTGTTGTACCGGCCAACTCGTGTTCTTTCTTGTTACTTCCACTGTTGTGCTATTTCGCTGAAGAGCTCTCCTGACTTCCGAGTCGTTGACAAAACGATTCGGCGGGCGACTGCGGAGGGCCACATAACGAGTCAAGCTACAAATTTTGCAGTTCAGCGGGTGTTCACGAAGATTTTTCTGCGGAAAAATGTCCTGAGAGGAAGGTGGTCTCAGCTGTATGTTTTTTGGCTATGGTCCATGCCACAGGCGCCAGGCAACTGACCGTTGCCCAAATACTGAATCCCCAAGCCGCTGCAAATGATTTCTTTGCGGCCAAAGGTTGGCAAATGCCTGCCGCGTGAAGCCAGCACAGGTCTAGTGAAAGATGATTGGGATGGTTGACAAGAGTTCTTCTATGTTTCTAGAAGAGTGAACATTTTGGATGCCGACCGTGCTGCCTGTGATATCAAAGAGCACATTTTTTCTGTCTTATATCCCTTCTACCTGGTATTGGTTGCTTCTTTTGGCATGCCCTGACACATCCATATCCTCGACATTCCTCGACAGCATGGTACGGCTGTACATCTATGGTGGATCAATGGGGCCAAGATGTGACATGCAAACAGATCCCAGCATCCCACTGGCCTGGACCTGCATGCCCCTGATGCAGAGAAAGGCATCGGGGCAGAATAAACAAATGGCCGCCTGACAAAAAATGCGGCTGGACCACTGCAGGGAACGCGTGGCTATGGGAGAGAGTCAGTATGTGGCATGTTGTGTGCATCTAGGACAAACAAAGACTTGGATCCAGTGTCATAGAGTTGTTTCCTTCAGCCATTCTTTGGCTATGGCATCTGCGGTGCCGGTTCAGAAGTAGAGAGGTGCTTGAAGAAGTCCAGAAATCTTATCAGAGATATATGCGTGTATCTACGTCTTCGGTGGCGTACCATGATGTATCTAGTCTCACAAGGTTGACGAGTATTTCAGGTATATCCCGCAGCGACCCGTTCCAAATGTCCAAGGACAATGAAACGTGTCAAGTTGAGAAAACCCCAACTCTGTGCACAGGTGCCATTGGGCAAGTTGCCACTGATCGCCAACAAAAAAGGCAATGACCGATTTGAAGTTTCAGAGGGATATCCTCACAATGTTCTCCTATAGATTTTTATAGTCGTAGTTTGCTTGTCTTAGCTTCTTAGATCAGCTTATCTTCACATTGTTGATGCTTGTTTGATGTTTACAACCCTGCCCTTGCAGCATGAGCCATACCGGCGCCTTTGGCAGCGGTTCTGCTACCTGGAGAAATGGTTGGAGTTGGCTGTACGGCCTGAGGAGTGCGAGGAGCCTGGGAGCTGTGGGGTCTTAGGAGGACGTGGCGGTTGAAGTGCCGCAGGTCGTATCTTGGTGCTGGATGCAATTTTGAGTGGACAGGTCCCTGCAGGTGAAGTGCAGACTATGAATGGGGATGAGCAGATGAAGACCAACTGAGGGGATTTTGGTTGATTCTTGTAGGTGCACTGGTAATGGATGGTAAGGGAACTCTGACCCACCCACCCGCACCAAATGCTTCTGCACTTGGCTCAAGCGGGATTGCAGAGCTTTCAGGCGCTAAGTATCATGGCGGAAGTGCCAGCAGATGAAGTGCCGGCGGCAGAGAAAGAAGAACTCTTCTGCACCTATGCTGCCATGATCTTGAAGGACAGCGAGCTTGACATCTCCGAAGAGAACATCAACACCTTGATCAAGGCTGCGGGAGGTTCCACCAGTAGCTTCTTCCCAGCGCTTTTCGCAAAGCTTTGTGCAGGAAAGGATTTGGACAGCATGTTGAAGTTCGGGGGTGGTGGCGGCGGCGGTGTCGCAGTCGCAGGTGGAGGTGGAGGTGGTGGTGGCGAGGCTGCTGCTGAAAAGAAGGAAGAGAAGAAGGTCGTGGAGGAAGAAGAAGAGGAGGACATGGAGTTCGACTTGTTTGGCTAGAGCAGCGCAGCACCTGACCACAAGATAGCTTTGCCAGTGAAAAGAAACCCAGCTGCCGCTGTGCCCTTGGTGGAGACGTGAATGTTTGATGGCCGCTTCTGGTTTTTGGATTCAACTTGTTGATTACTGTAATTGGCCAAACTATGCCAAACTCATTATTCCAAAAGATGGACTTCATGAAAGCGCTGTTTGCTCACATCAGCAGAGCTTGAAATTTGCACATGCTTTGACACACTACATTGATATACGTTGATTATATCTACTGTACTTGCTTGTCGACCCCGGTAGATCATCACAGCTTTGACTACACCTATTTGCACAGGGTGTGTTGCCTGTAGGAGGAGGATGCGGACCTCTTAGCCAGCGAGGTCGATGACATCTCTGCCTTGCAGACCCGCGTGAAAGACGTCCAGCAAGAGTTGCCTGGATTCGAGTGATGGGGCACAGGTATCATCTAGAAGCTGCTCAACCTTGCTTCTTGTTCCATATAGCGTTTGGGCAGTGCAGGCCCGGAGAACGTGTACTGTGTAGTTCTTGAAGGGGACCTGTCATGAAAAAAGCTCAACGTTCCAGGTTAAAGATCCGTGCATCATGATGTTGCGTGGGATCTTTCTTTCGAGAGACCAAAGTTCTGAAAATGCAGACCATTTGCAGGCAAGCTAAATATTTGTTGATGTACACTCCCTTCTTCAGTTGGCCCCAAGGTTGTGGTGTTCCTTACCCACGGACATCAAGGATGAACACGTGGAAGTGGGACCATCACAACTAGGAGAGCTGAGCCCAGGCTACAATCGAACTAGCCAAGGGCCCAATGGAATTCAGAGACCACCCCCCATGGATATTCATTGAATGCCTTTATTGATTCCGAACATCCTTAACACAGGGTCTCATATCAGCATCCTATTTTCCAAAGGATTTTTTCCAAGTCCAGCACACATCTCATAAGTCTTGGACTATCGAAAGGTTTCTGGGGGGGGCACCTGCTGAATTGGCCAGGAGTGGAGGCTGGGCTGGGGCTTTTCGCCAAAGAGGCTCTACCAGCCAATCAACTTGTCGTTCATTATGGAGGCTCAGACAATCAGAATTGCCAGTTTTTTGCAAGCGAGGTGTGCTGAAAGTGTGTTGAAAGGTTCCCATGAAGTGCCAAATGCAAACAAGTAACTGCTTGATGTAGATGGCTTGCGGTGAATGGTGCACATTGTGCTTGTTTTAACCCAAAGTCCAGAACTTCCGATTTTTTCCGTTTATGGATGCAACCTGGGCATGGAAAACAGCTGAGTTTCACCGGCACTCACTAGATGGTTCGGCATGCTGCAAGTCAGCAACGATGATGATAATGCTACAATATACTACAATGATCTCCAATGTACATCGCCAGACATAAGCGCTTTGTATGCAGATGTCCGGTTGCAGAGGCAACATTCACACACTCAAATCCTCGATGAGGCTTGAGGACAAAGTTGATTGGGGCACAGAAGGAAACGGATACAGCAGGCGTTCGATCAAGAAGGGCCTCCCAAGTGTTCTTGATGCTGCCACTGTCAAATTTAATCTCATCAACATCATTTAGTGCTGCCAATGCCATTTCACATGCCTCCAGACACTCGCTGAGAAGGACCAGCAATATGTCATGCGACTGGGCTCTGCCTCGTCAGCCACAGATGAGCTCGCTGATCCTCGCATGCAAATGTTACCAGAAGTCTAAGCAGATGAGATTCCTCACCCAGGTTCCAACGCTTCGCCACGGCTCCATATATCCAGATCATACACATGGGTTTATCGATAAATGGTGTTACCTACTAATCGTGGGTCATGAACTCAATGATCCACTTTCTCGCTTCTGCCCAAGGCAGACTCGGACCCCGAGGTAGCAATGGAAAAAAGAACTGATTATCTACTAATAGCGATTATTGTTAAGAGAACACCCATTTTTGGGAGTACACCGTTTTTGGACAAACCAATATACAAATGCCAACTGTTGAACATTCCATGAACGCCCGCTAGGACAGACCGTCATTGATGCATCGACGGTGCCAAGGACGGTTCTTTGTATGTCGATGCAGGCCCACATTTGGCCGTGAAGGGCAGATACATCAACGATTGTCGATGCTTGGTTGCTCCACCATTGGCACGCTGAACTCAAGTAGAGCATTTAGTCCTTGAGGATACTCTTGAGCCTCACGGCAGTTCTGCTTGTGGCCTGTTGCCTAGGAACTTCAAGTGCCCACAACCTACGACTGGTTTGTTGCCCTGAAAAACATATTGGCGAGTTCTTTACTACACGAGACGTCGAAGAGCCTCGGCGCAAGACAGTCTGGGTTTGAAAGATGCCGCGGTGTCAAGGCCTGCTGCGAAGACTAATCAATCCAATCAGGCCACCACAAATGAGCAGAAAAGTTACTATCCACCGTATACACCTGTTTTGGGCCTTTCATAGTGCCAGCCTCAGTTGGAAGAGACAGGTTGGAAGAGGCAGGAAGGTTCTTTTCCGAGCATGGATTAGGAGAGTGTTTGTCTACCATTGGTCAAAGGCTACCTGTGATGGGATTTCCAGCCCAGCCGTTGGTGGCGGCCAGGCAGGTGAAGAACTCTTTTTCGACTATGGCCATCGCTACTGGGAAGATCGAATGAGCAATGGAGCTACATGTAAGATATTGACACTCGAAAGTGACAAAAGAATTTGATATAGAGCTGAATCGTACAGCAGTTTCAAGCTTAATCTCATTGACTCTCTGCTTTTGAGTTATACCAGGTTCGGTATGAAAATGTGGTATCATGCAACTCTCAGGTATGAGCTATATATTGGCATTGTTTTTGACATTTGATAGATTACTTCTAGCATGTGAGGAATTATATTTTCCTTTTTGCGCCTGCTCGGTGGCTTACATTGGATGCAACACAACGCATGGTTTTTGACATGCGCCCCACTCCCCGCCAACTATGCTGTGTGGATTATTGCGCACTGGGCCCGTGTCTATGGCAATCATGCACCGGACCGACTGCTTGTACATTCTGGCTCTCTTGCCGCAGGTAAATGTGTGATATGTGCCAGGGCTTTTGCCCGCATCAAATGCCGCAAACAATGCAACAAGACCAATCAAAACAACACTTGACGACAAGGTGCCTCGACAAAGACACACCACCACCACCACCACCACCACCATCACCACTACAAACAACAACAACAACAACAACAACAACAACAACAACAACAACAACAACAGCAACAGCAACAGCAACAGCAACAACAACAACAACAACAACAACAACAACCGCAACAACAACCGCAACAACAACAACAACAACAACAACCGCAACGACAACGACGACAACAACAACAACAACAACAACGACAACAACAACAACAACAACAACGACAACAACAACAACAACGACAACGACAACGACAACGACAACGACAACAACAACAACAACAACAACGACAACAACAACAACAACAACAACAACAACGACAGCCAAAACCAAAACGACAACGACAACAACAACAACAACAACAACAACAACAACAACAACAGCCACAGCCAAAGCCAAAGCCAAAGCCAAAGCCAAAGCCACGAAGACGACGACGTCGACGACGACAACGACAACGATGACAACGACAACGACAACGACAACCACCACGCGAAGCGGGCACCGAAGAGGCCTTTCGCATGAGGGCGGGTAAATTTTCATTTCCCTTCTTTGGTTCATCGTCGCCCCAATCTGGGGCCCGACCATTTTTTGAACATTCATTGACATTCGTCCACACTCAACTGCGTTCGTCCGCTGCCCAATAGAAGGAACCTTTGGCCCACAATTTTTGGCGCAGGAAGTGATCGAGGTTTCGGATGAAGGGCGGATCGTTATATGATAAACCAGGCACGGTAACAAAATACTAGGCCAGCCCGTGCGGAGTCAGCGCGTGCACCGTCACGGTGCGGCGCCACAGCTTCACGCAGTGCGCAGCGTCAGCCTGCACAGCGTCACCGTGCAGCATCACAGCTTCACACTTCGTCAGGGCAGCGTACAGGGTCAGCCCGCGCAGCGTTACGGTGTGGTGAAACAGCTTCACTCAGCGTCAGGGCAGTGTGCAGCGTCAGCCGGTGCAGCGTCACCGTGCAGCATCACAGCTCACGGCATCAGGGGCATTTTGCGCCAAGTGGTAGGGATATTTTAGATTTGAAATATTTATCTAAAAAAATTAATATAAATTTATTTTTTTTTAAACTAAAATATTATAATCTAAAAAATTAAAAATAAAAAATAATATTAATTAGTTAAAAATATATAAATTTTAATATTAAAAAATAAATAAATAAATATAATGTAAATTTAAAAAATAAATAATAATAAAAATTAAAATATTATTTTTAAAGATAAATAAATAAATATATTTTAAAAAAATAAAAAATAATAATTTATTAAATTTTAAAAAAAATAAAATTTATATTTTGAAAATTAATTTTAAAAAATTAAAAAAAATAATAAATAAATTTAATATAAAAATAAAAAAAAATATAAATTTATATTTAAATTATTTTTATTTAATAAATATAAAATATAAATCTAAAATTATATTAAATAATTTATTATATTTAAATATTTAAATAAAAATTTATATTATTTAATAATTTTTATTATATATGTTTTTATTTTAAAAAAATAAAATTAAAAAAATATAAATTAATTTATTAAAATAAAATATTAAAATTTCTATTTTTTAATTAATAATAAAATAAAAAAT
>VSDK01028387.1:146743-188006 GCA_009767595.1 Symbiodinium kawagutii | reverse complement strand
ATTGTGAGCTGGTCAAGTGATGGTTAAATGATCGGTAATGAGCTGATGAACTCACGACTGGTAATGGTGAATTTACGGGTCAGCAAGGGTTTCAAGGATGGTTTTATTGTGGTTAGCTGATGGTTGATGATGGTGCATAGTAAATTAATTAGTGATGAATTGCGGTTGAATACTGGTGAATGATGGACTGATTGGTAAGTCATGGGTCATGATGCTCAGCTGGTGGTTATCTATGTATGGTGATGATTGGTGATGGTTGACATGACTTGAATCGCTGTAGCTGACTGGTGATGATTCACCAATGGATAAATAATGCCTATAAATGGTGGTTCTCGAAATAGGGTACCCCCAAATCATCCTTTCTTACTCATCTATAGTAGTAAGCCAGCCACACAGGGATATATTGCAACACATTCCAAGTAATTAATAAACTGATCAAACCACAGCACGTGAGAAAATGCGATTTTAGCCAATAACATGAAATAGATGCAAACAGTACTGACTAGGACACATCTACCAATATCACAGTGGTGAAACTTAGAAAACATATGAATGCTTGACCAAATACACGTGATACAAATGAGGCATTGACCAGAAATAAGTTTGAAACGATATAGGTAATAATGGGCAAAACATTTCAACATAGATAGATGTCAATCCATAATAAGGATATCAATAACATCAATAGCTGCTCATCTACCCGATCAGTGATATATTTGTAAACTTCACCCGCAATGATTCTTGACTTTGTTGCATCCGAATGATAAGTAATGGACATGTGATGAATAATTGGCTCAAACCATTCACTTTACCATGCTGACCGACAGCAGCGGTTGACAGTGCTGGGCAGTGTGCATTTTAGTGGAAAAGAAAACATTACATTTCCATTCACACCGCTATCGTTGCTCAACTTAACATCAAATCAAAAAACATCACGCTTATGTTCAACAAGAATTTCTTAACCATAACAAACTCACCTTGGATACACCTTGATCATCAAAAGCCCTGGAGGTTCCGCTCTTTGGGTGCCCCACTGGGGCCTGGGACTTCGCGTGGCATCCCCAGCCGCCGTTGATCCTCGACCACGAAAGACTCTAGGGCAATGACTCGGCGATGGCATGCTGCCAACTTGGACTCCAAGGCGAACTGGGCCTCGCCGAAAGCCGTGGGGTTCGAAATGGCTAGTGGTGAATCTGCAGCTTGTTGGCTGTTAGATCCCTTGCTAAAAGTCTAACTTTTAGTGGCAAAAAATGGTAAATCACTCATATCCCAAAAAACCTACAAAGCTAAGTTCATAGTTGTAATCCACCCAGGTAAGGGATAAACGTAAGAAGTGGTGAATAATGGTTGATTCCGTGGTGGTTCTTAAGAGTTCGTAGTGGTTAGATAATTTTGGGTCAGAATTATCGTGAATAGTGGTTGATACGATGTTTTTTTTGTCCGGTGGTTCTTGATGGTAAACAGTCGTCAATGGTTGAAGAAAGGTTGATGATAAAAAATGAAGATCTTATTGCAAATGCAGGATCTCTACTGATATTTTTGTTCGGTGATTCTTGAAGGTGAATTGATCAATAGTGGTTGATGAAGGTGAATAATGATGAACAATTGTTTTCAATGCTTGAAAGCAACCATGACCAACAACCATCTAAGGCTTGCCATGGCGGATAACATCCTGGGAGTTGGAAGTACGGGGTCATCAGGGCGATGTGAACAGTCCTTCGGGTGTTTTGTTCCACAGCCGCGTGAGAACTGTAGGCCGCGCGCAAGAATTTGGGGCATGGCATTCATCAAGGTGCAAGCCATATTTAAAAAACCTATAAAACCCTATAAAACCACCATATCTCAAACAAATCTGCACCCTTCCATCTCTCCCAACTCAGCTTCCGCTGTGCTCCCCAACTCCGGCGCTGGAAGCGTTCCGCGAGGTGACCTGGCGTAGGACCAACATTCGTTCGGCACTCGTTGGGGTGGGGTCACACACCTTTGGTGAACCGATTCTTGGTCAATCAACCCATGACTTCTTGCACTTTGCAAGGTATCTGGGGAGAATCCGCCAAATCAACCCATGAAAACCACAGAAAACTGGCTGAGCCTCTAAGAAATGATACAAAAAACTCAGTATTTGAACCATAGAGAACTGGTTGCTCAAGGGAATCAAGCCAAGAAAACGAACCAAAAAGCTGTTTTTTCCAAGGGCATTCTGATCACCTTTTTTTATCATCCGGGTCAATGTTGCATGTTCATGTCTTCTGCCTGATCATCTTACATACGAGAGGTCGCTATCACCAATGGTAGTCAACCAATGGTACCCTAGATATTCTTCATGTCTTGCTGGTCATGACTCCAGTTCCCAAGAGCTCAATCAACAATAATCCAGCGTCGCTTCCGTTTGCGTCAAACGGAGCCCAAAAAGAGCTCATGGATTATACAATACCAACAGTCATAGGTGCCTGTAGTTGGGTCATCAAAAGTAACAATCATGACCATTATTATCATACATCATCGATATACATATTTATTCATAATTGAGTACCACTAGTTGGGTCAGGAAG
Source organism: Symbiodinium kawagutii (assembly GCA_009767595.1). Classification (NCBI taxonomy): domain Eukaryota; class Dinophyceae; order Suessiales; family Symbiodiniaceae; genus Symbiodinium; species Symbiodinium kawagutii. The sequence goes on along the minus strand of VSDK01028387.1, from coordinate 185,454 downwards.
AAAACAGCACAAACACGCAAACCTGCCAAACTCTTGATGTCAACCCGCTGCCAAAACCTAGGTCGGACAAATCTTGTTACCCACATCCCCAAATCAGGAGCAGTTGGTCGAAGGACCAAGCTAATTTGATCACTAGGTGGTGATATGAACGATTCATATGAGTGACCAATACTGATGGTTAGCGAAGCCCGTTCAAAATAGCCTACTAAATCCTGTAAGACCAAGGATGACCAACAACAATGACCAACAAAAAAGGGCTTTGTAGACCAGCAAAGAATTTCCACAACCAACCAACTAACCAACTAACCCACCAACCCACCAACCCACCAACCAACCAACCAACCAATCAACCGCGCCCAATTTATTGTTTGACGAATTAATCTTCTATTCTCGGCAATGGGCTGAAATTGGAGGCGCATCCTTGGCAAATCCCATCAACCCCGGTCACGTCACGCATCTCACGTCGCGTCTCGCCTCGAATGTGTCGCCATGGCGTTGATCTCCTACGTGTCGCAAGCATCAGTTTGGATCAGTGAGCAATCTATGATCGTTCATAGCTCACGCATCAAAAATCTTTTGGGATCATGAATAGTACATCTTTTTGGGATTCATAGCATGAATAGATCCCAAAAGTAGTACATCCCGGAAAATGTCATGCACAACTAGGGTGATTTCTACCAGTTATAGGGGTTAACTGACCCAACTTAGTTCAGTGGTTGGGGGCCCACCTTGTAGTACATCCCGGAAAATGAATCCTACGTACAAGTGATTTTTGAGATCTTCAAACTTAGACACCCTGTAGCCAAATCATGTATCGATGGTTGTTGTCCTCTTCTGTTGACCGGCTCATTGAGCATGTATGATCATGCAACTATGGTCGCCCACCATTGAACCCTCATGATTCAGCATGACTAAGTAGTAGCTCCAAACGAAGCAACGTGACATACCATCCATTGCTGAACTCTCGCTTATCCACTAATATGGTCATGTATCACGAAGCATTTGTTGACCTGGCCATACTTAACCTGGTTGGTGGTTTCAACCCTGTGAAAAAATATTAGTCAACCAACTAATTGTTGATAACCACTAGGGAAAATTAAATAAAATGTGAAAAAACACCAGCCAGTAACCCATTCAAATCCTTGGACTCATCATGCGTCACCATCACCGTACCACCCCTCCCGGCCGTCGCCCCCTGGCCCCACCACTGGACACGGCACGGCCTCCTGACTCCAAGGTGTGAACCTCTGCGCAGCTTCGCTGACAAAGTGACTGGGCAGCTCACTGGTACCGGCCGTCATGATGTGCCAGTCATGAAGAATATTTGGCTATGGGTCAAGATTAACCATGGTTAGAACCACTAAATAATGGTTAACAATAGGGTATAACCAACAAAATAGGGAGTATACTAGCTATACATCGCTATGGGTCAAGCAGTTAACCAACCAATAATAGAGATAATGACCAATAATAATAAGAGAAACAATGGTTGATGAGAGGGGAACCAGGGGTACGGGGACCCACAGCCATATAAGTCAACCAACCAGAACCAACCATATTACGTGTGAGAAAATAAATGTTTAGCACAACCAACCAATACCTGTTGCATATGTGATGCTACCTGGTGAATATGAACATTCACCAGTGCCTGGGGGATTCAAGATGCAACCTGTGCGTTGCATATATGAGACTCTGGTAATCTGGCAATGGAAAATTACATTTCATGAAGGGAATCCCTGGGAAGTCAGCTATAAAGGGTAGATAGTAGATTGATCATTGCCAGGTTGGTTTGCGAGCGGGTAGCTAACCATCGAAGAACCATCCATTGACTGTTGCATCCAGCCCTTTTTGACGCAGGACGACCATCACACATGCAGGTGCTCCCAAACGGAAGAGATGTGATGGAGTGCTTTGGAAGTACACCTATCAATGGTTTACAGTATCCAGTCAATGGACCTCCTAGCTAGTCATCACCCTGCAAATAAAACAAATGGGCATTGAATCATACCCCAAATCACATATCTATCTTAAAACATATCATTCCCTTTATCCCCTCAATCATAGCTACCTTTTGCTTAAGCATATGCTATACTATGGTTGCCCCAAATAGAACCATCCAACGGTGAAGCATTCTAGCCTGCAGAACAGCCTCACAGCACCCGGGTGAACAGTTTCCAGTGACCATGCTAGGCCAAGAAGTGCTGGAAGACTGGCCATGCTTGATGAGCTAGATGCCAAAGGTAATAGATACAAAAAATGACTAGCAAAGTTGTCTAATGAGGCCTTTCTTGTTTCAGCTTTCCCATGCTGTCTATTACATGGTAGATTCGCTGTTTGAACATGTGTTCATTGTTCAAAGCACTGTGGATCCATTATCTAAATCTGTTTTAATTCATTCCAATGTGAGTAATAGCTAACATCCTGATCGGCAATGGATCACTCGAGCCATGAATGTTGAATATGACTTTTGCACATCCACGCATGATTCGATGACGGACTTCCAACCACGTCCCTACTGCACAGCACTAAGACGCGGGCGAAGGTAACGGAGGTCCTCAAGAGGATGCTCCATGATGGAAATGAACAGCGAATAACAACCAACGAGGTACGCACAAATGCAAGTGCGGTACATGTATGTGTATTAAAATGTAAATACAGTGTAAATACATGCGCATGTATCATGAATAAACTATATTTACATGTCAATAGTGCGTTTTGAATGTGGATCAAATGGAAGCGGGTTTATGATTTGTCCATCTCGTTGACAGGTTAACATGTTAATAAATCCACGCATCAACATTACTTACTGATCGAATGGTTATTCCAAGGCAATGACAACACGGAAAATTCTGGCATTCAAGGCCGACAGATGAAACATCACAGTAGATTTGAGCATAAGGATCTGAAAACAACAGTGCCATGAGTCAAAACCCTGCAATCCCCGGCAAAAATATTCACGGAATAAACAGACTCCTCAAGAGTGTGGCTTTAACTGTGGCTAAACAGGATTTGGTTGATAATATTTGATAATGGATGTTTGCGAATTTGATCCAAAAGACATGTAGTAAACTACTTAGGACAGTTCCCCAACCTCTTGATATCTGTTGATATTGGGCGTCGATCCATCCCCATACCAAGTCCTCATCAACGTCTCCCCGCTACCATCCACAGCCCGAGCCCAGTCCTATAGGAGTGGCGTCTAGGAAAGTCTGAACCTGAAACAAGGATAGTTGCTCCCGCGTAGCTCAGTGAACATGCAGGTGAAACGTGGTTCGCTCTGGGTTGATAGTGATTGATAGTGACATTTGTGGATGTCACTTCATGGCTATTTGTTGGAGATATTCTTAACATCATTGGATTGATCGACAAAGTGTGGATGTTTGTGGTTTTCATTTGTTTTCCAGAAGCAGCTCCAAATTTGTGAAATGCATGTAAACTCCGAGTGGTGGTACCATTCCGAAACACTGTGGATCCAGTGACGATGGTGTAAAACTCAGTTCAGAACTGGGGCATCAATGGATAGATGGGAAACAAAAATTACTTTGACTCATAGTCGGATTCCATGACTTTGAAAATACCTGGTCTGTGAAACATCATGCACCAGAACAGTTTAGCGGGAAGGGTTGCAGACCCTCAATTGTTTCCAACAATCTTCTAGGGCGCCATTTCAGTGACGGCGTTTTGATGTTGCTTCAGTTTCACATTTATGAAGGTTCCAACCGCTATGGAAAATCTCAGCTCACCAACCAACCATTCCAGATATTGGACAACAACACATGGTTTTAACCAACCACCAATGCCAATTAGATGGCAAATCAATTGGTGTTCACCCATTCCCATATTCTAATACATTCTAACGTTCAGCAAACCAAAGGACTAAAAACCCTCCATAAGCGTCATTAAACTACTGCTGACCACTACGAATCATAATCATCACTCATCATCACTACAAACATCATGAACCACTTTCAATCAACCTTGGTTGCTCGAGTGTTTACCGCTATTAACACCATGGAGCCCAGTTCAAGGAGGGCCACACACTTCTCGTGCACACGCCATCATCTCTTCGAGAGACAGCGGAGGAGGGGAACCAATCCCTTAAGGGAAATAGCAATGATAGACACACACACAACAGACTTAAGCCAAAATTCTACAATCTTGACCTAGAAAAGGTAAGGAGAACGATTAATCATTCTTGGAAGTACTTAATACAGCTTTCTAGATGAGCAAGCACCCTTTAGGATGGCTTATTAAGTGATCAATCATCAGAATTCCGAATTATTACTACCCTTTGGAATTATCAACCATTACAATTTCAAACCATGCACCACTCACCTTATTAATTGTTACTTGGTGTTTTAATTACTAAACCTTATTAATTGTTACTTGTTAATGGTTCCATCACTCACCTTATTAATTCTTACTTGCTAAACCATTACAATTGCAAACTGTAACCAAGTGTTTTTCTTTTTACTCGGTTGCTTCTTAACTATGAACCGCCCTGGGCTGCTCGCAGTTCCAACGCCACCGCAACAGCCGCGCCTTGGGTTTGATCCTCAAGCAAAGCCAGGTTTCCAACGCGACGTAGTTGGGTGAGGTTACAAATGGATGCGCAGTTTGGGGTAACAACCATTATTTCTGTAGTTTATGACCCATATTCTTGGAGATATACCATCATATTTTTGGAGGTTATTATAACTAGACAACCATCATTTTTATAGTTTATGAATGCTTATGACCCATTTTCTGGAGGTAAAAACCTATCTTTTTTGGGTTTTAGAGGGCCATGGCAGGGTATCACCATGGTCAGTGACCTTAGAAGGTGGGGTATATAACATGTTATATCCTAGAACCATGGTCAGTTTCTGCTTATACCGAGTGAGGATGCACCCCCAAGTAAGCTGCACCTGCCATTGAAGTGGCACCCCTTTCAGTGTCTATGGCAAGTCTCATTGGTGGGTTCAACTCTTGTTAAAAAAAGAACATGCTCACGTCAACCAACCAACCATACAAAATATTGGGGAACCGTATTTAAACCTTATCAAAACCACCAACCGGTTCAGACTTATTGAACTAATATGTTAGTCAACTGTTGCTTACCATTAAACTAACTGAAGCGACACAAATCCCTGATTCTGGCACAACTTGTTTCACAAACATTTTGGGGCTGACTGATCTAAACACTGGTGAGAAGAATTCGTGTCTGATTTACAAACAGCATCCGTTGCTGCCAGCCACCGACGCTAGCCACGACAAGGGCCCCAAGGGCCCCAAGGGCCGCAAAAGGCAACAAACCTGGACTTTGAATCAACGAAAGTGTGACAACCAAGGTATCTCAAACAGCTCGAATGAAGGTTCTGCTTCATCCAAGTGGTTTAGCAGCCCGACTTGGAAATCACTTCAGGACCAGATGCGGGTGGTTGGTGCGTACGCTGCATGAGCTGATTCATGGTCCTCCAACAATTGACACAAATAACTACTGGCTGGTGGTTTCAACCCCTGTGAAGAATATTAGTTCACCAGCTGTTGAATAATAACTACTTAGTGAAAATTAAACATGTATTGAACCACCAAACAGATTAGTCCGGGAATACACAAATGAGGGTAATCAACTCATCATGAGCCACCTACACTTATGAGTTGATGACGACCCAATCATGATGCCTCGCAGCAAGCGGCTTATCAGCTTATCTCATGAGTCAGTCGGAGGTGAAGGCAACGGCGTAAGCAACTGGTGACATTTACCATAGTTGTGAGCCAATAGGGGTTGGACTAGTTCTTGTAGGTTTCCATCCCAGTTGAGGTGCCAGGGAGCCAACCATGGATCTATCCTGCTTACCCAGTTCTACATAGTGCACCTTATCATAGGGTACGATGCTTAGTTAACTATAGATCTTCAAACCTGGTGCCACCAAGTGAAGCGCCTACACTGCCAGGCTATCCACAACATGACAATGGATTCGGGAGTTTCGGGAGTCATCCCATCTGTGGGGCTAGACCGTAGACTGTCGTTGTCAATAAATGGACAAGCCTGGGATATAAAATTTTGACTAAATTATATAGTACGACATTATACATGATTATTTGGAATTGTAATACATACTGCAGATGGTGCATACAAGTATCCTTGTGCCAGCTAATGTCTATAGATTTCAGTAACCCACCTGAACCAGCTTGTGATGCGAAACTTCATGAACCCCAAATACAATCTAATCATTTCTAATCAAGCAAAAGGCTAACAGAAAGATCGACACAAACATCTACAAAACCAACATAAACAAAACATATATCTACAAACGTCTACATAAACCAACCAGTCGTTTGTTCCTATTGTCAACGGTCTCGCCTGGCTCGCCCATGCGTCAGCCCTGGCCGGTCCTTTTGAGGGGCGAGTTGCTCGCTTCCTTGCCCTCCTCCCAGTGGCAGATCAATCAGCAACTCTTAGGGAGGTAAAACAGGTCTTTTTTTAGGTTTTAGGTTTCTTTTTTCCCCTTTTTTTCGGAGGTGTTCATCTGGTGATTTCACATGGGATTATATGGCTATGGGTCAATATTGACCAACCAACTAATGGTGGATAACAACCAACAACCTATAGGGAAAACCATGGTGAATGATGGGGGAACCAAGGGTACACGGTTTTGACCCATATTGGTTTATAATCTTGGATAACCAACAACCAACAACAGCAATGGTTAATTGAACAACTACTGTATTATGGTTTGTCAAAATAGGGGTGTCTCAAAGTTATGGTTGCTTTATTATTATCAATGGGTAATATTGGATTACTTGGGTTGTACCCTAATGACTTGAGAAACCACCACCCATTGACTTGGGATAGTTGGTCACGGGACCCTGCAGGTCAAGCCAAACAAAATGACACTCTGAGCCGACGGGGGATGATGGAACTTCTCTTGTCACCAGGTCCTCACAATTTCAAGAGCTTGTGCTTGAAGAAAGTCCATGATTGTCACGGTCCACTAGGCCCACCAGGTTCGGACTTTCATTTTTGGGCAGTCTTACAAGATGCCAGTCCTCCAAACCCTACTCACCCTACGTATATCAGGCAGGGTCCTAAGCTTTGTGATTTCGAGCTGCGGAAAGGCAGCATAGACTGACATGGGTCATACCTTGCATTGTTCGCAAAAACATTAACAGCATAGCACATCTGACAGGAAACAAAACGGTATCCATATACAACCGGACTGGCCACAGCTGGCAGAGCCATACCTGTCCTGAAGCACGAGGACCGGCCTCGGCGCCAAAGTTTTCGCACTAGTTCGAGGTTAAGTGTGTACTTCCAACATCTCCAAGCGTTTTTGACGATATGGTTGCTGGTTTGATATTAGTGTATCCAAGCGGCACACCTGATATCTTGCCGCAGTCAATTGCAAAACATGGACCACTGAAATGACTACCGATGTCCAACCCAAGCTGCTTATGTTGGTTCCAAGTAGCACAGCCTGTCATTTCATGGTCAAGCTATACTGAATTTCTCGCCGCACACTACGCCGCCAGGGCCCATACACACATGTTTGAAGAATGCTGGACAGAACCTATGCAGTAGCTCTGTATACGCCCCTCATGTTCAGGACCCGCAACATTGAAGTTGCAAGGTCGTTTCCCTGTAGATTATTGTTGGCTTGTGGCATGAAATTTCAAAGCCGTGAATATCAAAGGGATACTCATTAAGACTTACAACCCAAGCAAGGTACAAGTAGCGTGGAGATTGAATTCAGCAGTCGGCAAACTCAGTATCACATGTTATCAAGTAAGACATGGATGATTAATTTGGCCATCAAAATCTCAAAACTATCATCAAATGGCAAAGATAAAACATCTTGAATATCTGTGTAGAAAGTTACATACAATCAACCTTGATGACTTGATGACACAAGTTACCGCAGTAGCAACCCTACATATCATGTCTGTGAAATAAGTATAGAAATTGTAGAATGATAATGGACTTGAAACCCCATTTATAGAACGCAAATGGCCACCTTCTTTAGAGCAACAGTCCCGGGGGATGGTTATGATCATGTCCACATAAAAAGCATCAAACAACATCAAACAGAAACCACTACAATGCACTGTGCCACGGGAGACTTTCATAAGAGGATCCACCATCTTCCCTACAAGTCCGCTTACCACATCCCAACTGACTCCTAATCCACCAGGATCAGTGAACCACCGGTCATGAGCAGTCCATGAATGGTGATGCCCCAAATCTGGTGGTGTATCAAAATAGATCAGCATGCTTTCCATGGCATCCCACCATCAACCAATCTGAGCACCCTATCCACTTCAGGCGACCAACTCACCTACAAGTGCTACAATGTTTCAGTCCCTGTAGTAACCATGGTATAACCTCACAACTCAAGGTCACCCTGGTAGATCCGGTACCACATGCTGATCCCACCATCTCTGTGCCCGAGACGTAGGAAACTCCATTCCAACAGGGCCTGGGTCGCGGCTGGTGGGGGCTGATCATCAGCAAACGCCTACAATGCCACTGCGAATATCGGCTATTTGCCACCATGCTGGGCAGCTCAGACCTTATATTTGGCGCGTTGACTTTTACATGAATCTGCATCTTGATATGAATAGAACTACCTGGGGCCACTGGCAGGACCCCAAGAACCAACCGTCTCATGAGCCGTTCCGCGGCCCGAGGGATCTTCCTCCCGCAAAGTCTGAGTAGAACTCAACCGAGTACCAACCACTTTAGGGACAAAGTCAGTCGGTGGTTCTTGGTGGCAAATCCAATCAAATCTCCATGTTATTGTTGGTGTCTGCTATTTCATGACTATCCATGAATGGTTGTCAGTGACGGTAGAGTCGATGATTCCTGGTTATGCAACCGCTATTGGTAATGCCTACTGCGCTGCCAAGTGACTTCCCAAACTATGAACTATGAACCGTCAAACTACCACCAAATTGGTTGAGTAATGATTAACCACGATAACAAGAACAGCTGGTGGTTATAAGTACACCATCATTAATCAGATTTTAGTTATAGACGGGTAACTATTACTATCCCTCACTAATCACTACTATTCATCCTTATCTATAGTCATTCCGTAATCAACCACTAAGTATCCATCATTGAAATAAGCACTCAGCAACCATGAGTCAACAATCAATTTACCACCAGCAACCATTATCATCCATCAAATAAGCACTTTGAAGCATTGATTATGCATCAATGTGCCATCAATTGACCAAATATATATCCGATATGGTTACGTGCCCAAAATAGTGGGACCCCCAGTCAACCAATTAATGTTTTACTACCAAAATGATCATCTGGTTGGTGGCTTCAACCCCTATGAAGCATACCAATAATCACTAGTCAAAACATGTCAATCAATCCACCAACCAGTAATTTTTTGGTGCGACCCATTGGTTGCCCAACTATGGAAAGCCATATGGGTATTTCTCAAAATAGGGGTACCCATGGCTACCCCCGAATCATCCCATATTAATCATCGTTTATCAATAAACCAACCAATTTTTTGGGTTCCCAATTCAAAAAAAACAGCATACGGGTGTTTCTCAAAATAGGGGGGCCCTTAAAAATGGTTGACTTATAACTATAGCAATGACTAACAATGGAAGATTTGGGGATACCGCCATATAGCCATATAGCCATTTTATGGCCAATTACCAATTTTGACTAAACCACAATATAGCCATATCAGTAATGCTATACCAATTTTGACTAAACCACCATATGGCTGTGGGTCAAAAGCCTGTACCCCTGGTTCCCATCATGAATCATTGTTTTCCCTTACTATTGTTGGTAAATCCTCCATTAGTTGGTTGATTCGTATTAACCCATTGCATCCATAGCCATATACTGGTTCATAGTTTTCCCCATTATTGTTGCTTAATATTGATGGTTAATATTGACCCATAGCCATATACAGCTGGTGTATCCCCTATAGTTGCTAGTTGTTATCCCCTATTATTAACCATTAACCAGCTCGTTAAACCATTGGTTGGTTGGTTAACAGCTTGACCCATAGCCATATAGCCATTCTCACCGGCCTTCTCCACCGCCGCTGAGGCTTCCACTGGATGTGGGCGACTGAAGGAGTCCCATGTCCCGCGATGGGGAGCCCGCCACCAGGGCCTGGAGCTGGCTCGTTGCTTCAGGGGTTCATAGCCACCATCAACAGGTGTTTACATTAACCAATCAACCAGGGTTTGATTATTGTTTTAATCAACTATTAATTAACCAGGGTTTAATAAAGTCAATGTTAATAAAAACCAACCAGGGTTTTAGTAGTCAACCAAGGGTTTTGCTAATGGCTAACAATAATTAAAAAGCAACTATTAACAAAAGCTGGTGGCTATTAATGATGGTTAATGGTAAATCATTTGAGGAGATAATTGTTAAAGGGCTCATTGTTGATAGTGAACGATCAAATGGATTGATGAATGGATAGTTTAATGATTAGCAATAAGCTCAACTGATGGACAATGAACAAATAAGCTGAAATGGTGACTGATTAATCTTCAGAACCACTATCCGTCAGTTGATCGCTGGTTAATGTTTAAATGAATTGTAAGTCAATTGTCAACTGATGGATAATGATTTTGAAAGTGATGGCTAACATTGGTGGTTGAGTCATGATCAACTAGTGATCAAGTACTGCTTCATTCAATGGTTGGTTATGGGCGATAATAATCACCAGTAGAGAGTTGATGCAGTGATTCGTCACTTCTCACCATCATGATATTACCAGGCATGACAAGTAAACGGCGGAGCCATTCTTGAAACACTACCAGTCAAGGAGAAATGATTCCGAATCATGGGTTGATTCGGATTGTCATTCTAGTGATTCTAGTTCTGAGCAGATTCATCATTCAAACAAGCATCATAGACCCTGATTTATCATCAACCACTGATCTGATCATGATCAGATGCTTATTGATGGTGCCAATTTGCTAATCATGCGTCGTCACCATGATTCACATTTGTAATCTGTGGTTGGTGGGCATTACGCCACTATTGGTTGCTGCTCACCATCAATGGTTCTGAATCAGCTATCAGTTTAGTCAACTATCACTCAGAGTCGTAAGACAATGTGGATCGATATCCTTCGCTATCAATAACCGGAATGCATAGGTGCGCGTTTCAATCCGTGATAACAATGAGCACAAATAATGATCTCATTTATGATCATTCTCTGGGTGACATCACCTCACACCCAAAAATCTTGCATAACCACTAGCCGTCATTCAACTAACCATGAATTCACCATCCATTTCCACGGTTTATCCAAACCAATGACCATTTGAGTGTCTCTCAAAATGGGGGTACCCAAAAATCATCCAATATTGACAATTCGTAGTAGTAAACAATGAACTAAATAATGAAACAATCCAATTTTGGAGGTCCCCTATTCTAAGAAATGAACATTTCAGACCACTGCAACGACCACTACCGTTCCGCTACTGCCCAAAGACCTGCCGCGGCGCTGGGAGAGTGGACTCCTGCGACCACGTCACTGGGACCCGTCCACGACCACCAGGTGTCTTGACACCTATTGTTATTGATACCACTGTGAGTTTCAATGTTGGTGTTGTTTCAATATTGGTGGCATTACTAACGCTATAGTACGTAATTTAAACAACATGAAATATCATATAGATTCCAATATTGGTGTTGTTTATAAAAACTTATATGTACACTAGTAACCAGCATCACAAGTAAGAATGTTGAATGGTGATACGGCAATACAGAGTAATACAAACACTTGTGCTATCCAAACCCAAAATGTGTTCTACTTTGAACTTTGAACATGTTGTTTTTTTTTAAACTTCTGTGATCTCAAAGATTGCAAAATGGGGTGAAATGATATTAGAGACCTCATCCGAATACATCACCCAGCATGGTTTCCTTCAGGTCCATGATGCAAGTGTCTTGTTGAATCAACGATGTTCGGATCAACGATGGCTGACAATGGTTCATCTATGGTTTGTGATGGTCAACTGATGGTGAGTTGATGGCTTTTGACAATCAAATTCTACTTCGCAACCTTACTGAGCCTTCACAACAACACATGTCACGAACCGAAAAAGGACCACGTAACAAGAACCAGGTTGGTGGGTCCCATGATCTCCCGGAAACCACATGGCACGCTCGTGGGAGAACCACCGTCTCCCGGCCCCGCACCGGCACTGGCTCGTCCTCTGGTCGAGACCTGGGGGGCAGCGGTTGAAAATTCATGCCGTGAAAAAGATGAATGGCTGATATGATTAATTGAAATGATGAATAATGGATAAATAAACCACATCAACGATAAAGAAATAGTTGAGAATTGATAAATATTGTTGATTAATGATAATTGACCATTGCCATTAATATGGTTGAATAATCAGTAATAAACGGTTGATATGAATAGTTGATATTTTGTTGATAAAGAAACATTGAGACTATGATTATATTTACATGGATTAAATTTTGGAATAAAGTGGTTTAAACAAAGAATGATCTGTATGGATTGTTTCAAGGCATGCTTGTGCGGAGTATATTTCTGTTTATTGGCTAACTAAGGAATATCATTATGAACCATTCTTGAGCATTGATGGACATATATGGAATTTACGCTCATGAATGGATAATTATGGACAATTTATGGTTCGTCAGAGTAAATTAATCAGTTGACCGAGCAGGACACCGGATAATCTTTGATAATCTAGATTGAACAGAATATGGTGAATTGCTGATGGCTCACCAATGGCTCACAATAGCAAACCAATTCTTAAGACTCGTAGTGAAATTAATGGTTGAGCATGGATGATAAAATATTGTCTCACTATGAGCTCAGAATGGTGAAATAATGGTATATGAACGGTGAACAATGGCGAAAATTGAGAGCTCCTACACTGGATGTTGTAGCAGGACGGGAACACTGCAATAACATGTGCAATAGACCGAAATCTATTCGAACAAACAACCACAATTGTAACAAAAGGTGCGGAAAGCCGGGCCAGTGAAGCTTTCTGGTTGGTAGCTTGGAACCCCCATGAAAATAATGATTACTAGGGACAAACATGTTCAAAACCATCAACCAGTAGTTGTTTAATCGTTCTTGTTGCTTATCCCCTACTATCTATCATTACTTAATCATTCACCACTAGAAACCACTGAATCCGGGGTTTCTAACAACCAGGTATAAGCACTAGCTCAATGTTTCAGAACCACCAACCACTAACAGTTGTTTGGCCATGATCGTTGCGCTTAATTACTATCCAATATTCTCCATTACTAACTAACCATTATTAACCATGGTTGAAACCATATTATCACAACCATGGTTAACCACTGACCATAATAGCCATATTATCAGTGATAACCATATTATGGTTAACCAAATTACAAACTGGCTAATGATTAAAAACCACTATTATTACCACTAACCAGTTATTTATCCACTATCATTCAACATGATTGCCACTATTCAGATGTTAACAAAACCACGTACCATCACTAACTAACCATGATCAACCATGGTCAAAACCATATTATCATGGTTTATCAAAAACATCTAATTATTATCAATTAAAACCATTATTCACCACGGTCATTGAAAACTTATTATATATTACCACTCATAAATATCTAATTATAATCAATTAAAACCATTATCAACCATGGTTATGGAACCATATCATTATTAACTAACCATGGTTAAAAACCATATTAACTAACCACTATCACTGGTTCATACTGGTCATATCATTAATGATGGTATAACCATATCATTATTCACTGACCACGGTACCATCACTAACCACTAAGCAGTTCCGAACGTATCTGGACCACGGAACGCCCGCCGCTCGCGCATCACTCCCGGGTGACCGCGGCCTCAGGAGCTGTTCCGCTTTCCGCACCGCGGCCGTGGAGGACGCCTCGGTGGGTGAAGCGACACCGACCGCCGGTGGGTGACCCGGAGGCGGGGCATGGCGGAGATAAAGATGATGGATAGTGGTTCATAGTGGTTCATAGTGGTTATTTAGTGGTTATTTAGTGGTTATTTAGTGGTTATTTAGTGGTTAAATGGTGATTAAATGGTGGTTAACGATGGTTTCTAGTGATTATTTAGTGGTTAAATGGTGGTTAATGGTGGTTTATAGCGGCTAATAGTTGGTTCATAGTGGTGAAATGGTGGTGAAATGGTGGTGGTAGCACTATGAACCATAGTGGTTATAGCACTATGAACCACTATATGGCTGGAACATAGTTATGAACCCATTCATTAAGCTATGAATAGGTTATATAGCCATCTCTGCCATGGTTTTAAGCACTATAACTGGTTAATAGTGGTAAATAATGGTTCGTAGTGGTTCAACCATTGTGGTTCATAATGCTTAAGAGTGCTTTTTTTCCAATGTTCTGCTTAAGTCCCAGCGATACTAGGCGATACAAACAGTCAATTGGTACGTACCGAATGGTTAATAGTGGTCAATGGTGGTTCATCATAGGAGATTCATTTACCAATGAGAATGGTTAAACAACTAGTATCTAGGTATTTCTATGATCAATCTGGATTAATTCTGATCAAAATGATCTATAAATGATCTATATATGGTCTATATATGGTCTATATATGGTCTATATATGGTCTATATATGATCTACATGTGGTTAATGATTAGTAGTAGTTCGTGATTTATGATGATCATCATTTCATTATCAATAAACCATGGTTCACCAATGGTAAATGAATAATCATAGGGGACAATAAGCAATAACAGTCGAGAATATACCAACTATAGATGGTCATTTCTGAAGCCAGTTTGGGAACCCTCAAAGATATGGTTGGGTTATTCCTATAAGTGATTAATCAACTGGATGATTTAGGGCTACCCCTATGACTTGAGAAACACTCATACGGGTTGTGTAAATAGAAACAATGGTTAATGTGTCAACCACTCTATGTCCTTCTCTTGTTAACTGGTTTAATATTGGTTAATAATGATTAATAGTGGTTCCAACTAAGCGGTCAAATCAACTAGTAGTTAATTGTTGGCTCTACTTTCTTAAATCAAGGCATACAGGTTTTTTGTTGGTATGTGTGGCGTGCCGTGACGGGGAAGGCCAACATCTCCACTGCTGATGGTAGACCGGGCTGCCATAAATCCGACCGATGGCGTGCAGTAGTTCAAAGGCACCGTCGGGACGATGTTCCTTCCGTCCTCTGTGCATTTTCATTTTCCAAAGCATCGTCAAATTGGAAAGTACATAGTGCTAGTCCTTTAGCTACCATGCCCCTGCACTTCCCCAACACAACAGGTTCCTAATGTATCCCAAGTTCTCAAGAGGGATGGCATACATGCATTCCACTTTCACCCACAATCTAGGCTTGCAGGCTTCAAACGGCAATCGAAGTGCGTACATTCATTGTCTGAACTCCCGACCAGTCAAGACTGTTAAGAAGGCTTCAAATGCGCTGGAATGACCCATGCAACACTGGAAGATGCAAGCAACAAGAACCAAAATATGGGGATTCCTCGAAATTGGGGACACCAAAAATGGATGGTTTGTTACGCATCAATGATTATCAGTGGAAGATTTGGGGGTTACCCCTGTGAATTGAGACACACCCATAGGGCTGTGGGTCAAAACCCCGTACCCCTGGTTCCCCTATCATTAATCATTGTTTCCCTTGTTGTTGTTGGTCATTATCCCCCATGAAATTGGTTGGTAAGTATTGCCTCATAGCCATATACCATCAATGCTCACCACACGTCGCGTGCCACCCTCCGTTGTGACGTCGTCGCCTCCAAACGAGCCTCGCGCGCAGAACCGATCCTGAAAATCGCATGGGTCAGTGCTGCCAGCAGTGGTGGAACATCAGGGGGGTCCCCAGCGGGTGGTTACACGAGTGCCAACTTGGCTAGTTAAAGGGCCCACCTTGTAGGTATAAGTTGCTTAAGTTCCGCCATTTCACAGTTTATAGCTACCATCACTGGTGCCTACCCACTGAAGTATGAACCAATGTATCAACTATAGATAATATGTTCACCATGTAACTATCGGTTGGGGGTCCAAACGGTAGTTCATGGTGGTATTTGGTGATGAGGGTGAACGGACTACGCTTGTGATTGGGCGGATTCTTGGATTAGTTTGAGGCGCGAAAGATGGGTCTGAGATGAGTTTGAGATTGAAAAATACAGTTCCTTTTTGGTGAGGACAAATGTCTTTGAGGTGAGTTTGTCCAACCAACTAATTACCAGTCACCAGGGGGAAATGACCTTTCCCGAAATCCCGAAAGATAAGATTAAAACGAAGTCAACCAAACTTTGGGTATGACCTAGCAATCAGGGGATATGACCAAGGAGAATCAGGATAGAGTATGAGGCAGTCATCACTGGACTGGTAATGTAAGTGACGAAAGGGATATCAGCAAACATCTTAGGGATATGACTGACTACCATAAGTGTGTATAATCCTAGGTAGCTTGGTTTATGCTATCCTTAGTTTGGGGCTATCCCAAGGCACCAGCAACAATGACATGGTGGGGCGGTTGGGCAGCTACCCAGAGACGGTCGGCACCAACAACAATGCAGCAGCAGGATACAGGCCGATGATGGCGATAAGGCTAAAGAATATGATCATGATGAGGATAAGGATTAGGAGGATGAGCAGGAGGACGAAGAGAAATGATCATTAGATAAATTGATGAGAAATGATCATTTATGAAGAACAATGATCATGATGAGCCGGAGGATGAGGAGGAAAATGATAAAATGAGAGGAACATGAACCTGAAATGAGAGGAACATCAACGTGATGAAAACAATGAAGACTATGATAATGATGGTCTACACAATGGTATGATCAATGAGCTTGGCAACTACCCAAGCCATGAACAAGGGCCCAAGTGCCTCAACAGGAATAGTTGGTCAACCGTTTAAGCCATGCCAGTAGATCCTGAAGCCGAATGATTTCAATTCACTTGTTGCGGACTTTGAGAGGTGAGACCCCACACATAGATCTGGTTGGTGGTTGAACCACCACCATGAATTAATATTAGTCAACCAACCATTTGTTAACGAATAGTGGGGAAAATAAACATGTATCTAAAACATTTTAAAACCACCAATCAGAGATGTATTCTTGGTTTACAACCCAGCTAGTATAGGCTAGCTCTGTATCTAGCATGAACCAGCTCGGTCTCCACCTTGCAATACAATCTCACTGATCCAGCAAGTGGCTTGAATTGAAACATACAAGTTATAAGTATCATGTCAGGGACTGACACTCATGACTATAAAAGACTCCAATATGTATTGCTAAACCAGTTGTATTGATGAGCCTCATAAAGCCAAATCATGTATATTTCTTAATTCGCGCACACAAAAGTCCGTGCTGACATAGCACTCAAACACTATTTGGGGTTGTATAAAAACCCCGTGTCTTTTTCTTATTCGCCAAATCATGTTATCGTTTTTTTTCCTTTTATCGTTTTTTTCAGGTTTTAGCCTTTCAACATAACCAACATGTTTGCTTGTCTATTGTGGCTATAGGGGTTGGCACTAGCAACCAATGATAAGGCAGGCAAACAGATGGGAATTTGAAAGAAAACGGAGTCCTTTTATGCATGCCAGGAGATGCTGGACAATTACAGGTTTTGTAAAGTGTCAGCTTCTCAGCCAATCAATATATCACATGTCAATTTAGTTGGAAAAAGGCTGCAGTGCAAAGAAGCCTCCGAGCCAGAGCGAGGAGATTGTTGCAAGTACAGCAGGGCCCACTTCAGCATCTTTCAGTATTAGTTGCTGCAAGGCGTATAATGTTTTTGCAGGCAGACACTGAGACATGCAACATAGCTAGGGGTGGTTGAAAACATGAAAGGATGAAGGCCAGGAATGGTCAGCTGCCTATTGGAGGAGGATTTTGTTCGATTTGTTATTGTTTTTGTTATCGTTTTGTTATCGTTTTGTTATCGTTCAGGACCTCTATGTCTGGAGGGTTTTTTCTGGGTGAATCGGACTTCCAGCAAAAGAATGAAAAGCGGCGTGCCTGTGCCCAAATGGCCCGTCACAATCAGTCCCAATGCCACCATCTGAGTACATGTGTCTATCTATCTATTTGACATGTATGTATTTTTATCGTTTTTTTTTCCTTATATCGTTTTTTCGGCTCTCAGCTCTATTTCCCTCTCCTGCGTTTCCGTCAGCCAAAACGGAAAGCACGGGGTTATTACACTGCCCCACTTGGATGTGCAGCTGGGCTTATAATTGGGAGCCACAGTTATAGGCAGGATAAAGTAGCCAAACGAACCGCTAAACCCTTGGTCAACCAATGTAAATCACCAGTTGCTAACTCGGAATGCACATCCAAATGGCTATGGGTCAGTTCACCCTGCACCCGTGTTTCCCCCATCACTAGCCAGTGTTTCCCTACGGGTATCCCCCATTGGTTGGATGATTGATATTGACTCATAACCACACCTATAGTTGGGGTATCTCCATCTATTCTTGTTGCTTATCATTAACTATTGCTATAACAATTCCTGATCTTGTATTAACCTATCCTATAGTTGGACTATCTCCCTATAACCATTATTACCAGCTATTAACCATTACATCTACTTATTAACCATCAGGGATGATTAACCATTGGTTGGATGATATTCTTGGTGCTTATCATCCCATGGTCCGTGTCTCCCGGGGGCCCCAGAGGCGCTGTTGCGTGCCAAGCTGCGGAAGAGTCAGCTCGGTCTCAACCACCTGCTGGCCATGGGGAGCCCTATGGGTGGGGCTGTACAAAGTCGAGATTGATCAGTCAGAGTGGTTGATGATTAATGGTTATGTCACTAATGATTAATGACTGTTGGTTTATCAATGATTATTGGTCAGATTGATCAGTGGCTATGATTGATGAAGGGGTCGTCATTAACTATGAATAGAATGGATTTGGCCCAAGCAGACAAGGTGGGATAGTCATGAATTGCCAAGAAAAATAGCTGCTGCATAGGCACTAATTCATTGTGAAAAAACAACGATGTAACGTTATTTTCTGATTAGTATAACAGGTCCGAATAATGTCAAACCTTTCAATTTTTATTCAGAACCCCCCTGCAACTTTTGATGGTTCGCAATAATATGGATTTTTTTGATTCTGGATTTTTTTGAACACATCACAATTATTTGTCCTTTATTATTGCTTCATTAGCCCAGCTAATGAATGAATACAATATTGTTCAATATGTTGCAAAATAACTTTGCTTTCTCAACAACAAATGGACGCTCAGCATGGTTCTCAATAATATTGCAATGGAATACGGTCTGCCGGTGTGAAATTATGTTTTCTTACTTATTGTTTTATTGGATTGATGATTTTGTTGGATGTTTCAATTTGATCACTAATGAATAAGTTTGGTTTCTCAAAAACAAATGGACGCTCAGCATGGTCTCAATAGTATTGGAATGGAATACGGTTTGCTGATGTGATATTATGTTTTCATTTTTGCTCTATTCGATTGATTATATTGTTGATTTTTCATTTATTCATTGATGAACAAGTCTGGTTTTTCCCAAAACAATTGAGCCCTCAACATGGTTCTCAATAATATTGAAGTGGTATCCGGTCCGCTGATGTGATATTGTTTTTTATTGGAATGGAATACGCTCTGCTGATCTCAATAAATGGAATACGGTCTGCTGATGTGATATTGCTTTTCATTGGAATGGAATACGGTCTGCTGATGTGAAATTCATATTTCCTGATTATTGTTTTTTGTTTACTATTTTGTTTGATTTTTCAATTTACTCATTTATGGATAAATGTAGTTTCTCAAACATAAATGGACGCTCAACATGGCTGTCAATAATATTGAAACTGTTGTCAATAATATTAAATGATGTGTTTCTTCTTCAATGGCTGTAATTGGTTCCTGAAATAACCAATCATTAACTTAGTTGTTTTCAATTTCATTAGTCAATCTAAACAAGTATTACAACAATTCGTTGATTGAATGCCACCAATTCAGCGTGATTCCGAAAAGTGAAAACAATTTTGGAGGAGTTGATGGAAGCCAACAGGAGTTTGATGGGCGCTCCCCTGATCTGACTTCTGTGGCCCAGCGTTCTTTTGATTTTAGCGATGGCTTCCATGAAAAAGAACATCAATTCATCACTAAACCCACAAATGTGAATTAGATCTGAGGTACTTCATATTTCCTAATCTTTGCCAAACATCCACGCGACTTCCTCCTCATGCCTTTTGTGCCTGAACACGGCTGAGGAACCACGACTGATCAATAATTGAAATAAAACAATGTCTTTATAGCTAGTCCCAGCTGCCTTTGCGTCCAACATGCTCAGCGCGCAGCAAACAAAAATGCAAAAGAAAACAAACCATGCTCAAAGATTCCATCTCAGTCACAATCACCATTACAAACCCACATGTGTATCTCACTCGACCACATGCCCCTGCCTTCCACCTCTTCCGAAAATGCTCCTTGTTAAATTCTCCTTCCACGGGCCCGTGCTGAGGTATCCGCTGGCTCAAAGCAGAAAACCGCATCCGAGGCTGAATCCACAAACAAAGCCCCAGGTTACCATCCGACACAGCGTCAAAACTGCGCAGCGAGGGCGCTGGCTCAACTGGATGTAGCTGCATCATTGCAAACAGGTCTCCAAGTTCCACTCTGCCTCCTTCGACTGGAGACCGCTCTCTCCAAGCATTACACCGGGCTGTGTCAGTATGATTGATGGAGTTGGGCTCGGTCCGCATTGCAAGAAACCGTTTCATTGTCGACATCTTCAAGCTTCCTTGCTCCAAAGCCAACGCCTTCACATCCTTGTACAATAGGGTAGACAAAAAATGTCTCGCAACAATGTAACAGCATAGAGCCATTGTCGCGCACAACTTTTTTTGCGCTTACATTGCCCAATCTTGAATAACACAGAGCCGACACCAATGGCACAACCGCCATTCGTCTCTTACCCTTTTTCGTTGTCCGACCCTGCTTTTTCCGAGCAACGAAACTCCGCTTGTACGCCTCCCAGCTGGCTTTCCTCATCGCTAAGCCCTTGTCCGGCTGAACCACCCCCATGAAAAATAGTCAACCAGCCATTTGTTAATAGAAGGCAAATCAAAAAAGGTTAGAACCACCGAACCACCACCCGGTAGTTGTTTAATCATTATTGTTGCTTATCCCCTACTATCTATCATTAATGAATCATTATCAATGATGGGGGATAAGCAACTTGTATTATCAATTTCAATCATTCCGGCTGTTTAATCAATATTCCCTATTATCTTATCTCACCAAAGCACCTCAATCATCATCATTACGATTATTAGCCACTATTAACCATTGTTGACCAGTTGCCAACCACTCACCACCAACTAGGCGTTTCTTTACTTGGTGGCTGTTGGATCCCTTGCTAAAAGTCTAACGGCTTTAGTGGCAAAAAATGGTAAATCAATCCCAAAAAAGCTAAAAAGCTAAGTTCATAGCTGTAATCCAGCCAGTTTAAAGGAGACAAAAAACATCGAGACCTTCAAATCGCAAGGCATCCGCAGGAAGTTGTGGCCTGCGCTTTCTCTGCAATCCTGAGGCGCTGACTGCGAGCGAAAAAGGGTGGCGGCCCAGGGGCGACGTTGTACAAGTTGGGCTTCCGGGTATAGCTACGGCTGCTAGTTAAGAAAGGTGGCTAACAGCACCATAGGATCAACCATCAGCCATTTAGTATTCATCAACCATAGTAACATACCTGATTTCCATCATGGTTATTGGTTAGTCTGGTTAAGAAGGCTAGATAGGTTGGCCCCCAGGTATAGCTTGGTGTAGCTATAGGTTGGGCTAGATAAGAAAGGTGGTACTGGTTACTGGTTCGTAGGGAATCAGCATCAAGAATGGGTGACTGAGGTACCAAGCTGGTCAGTGGTTAATTAGCTGGTTATACAGTGGCTACGAGGGATCACAAGCAATAACAGTCAACCATGTTGGCTATCAGTTGGTGAGATAGTTGGTGAACAAAAACTAGGGTAACTACCAGTTGTGGTAGATACGACTATTTGTTCACTGACTTATCCAGCCTAGAACTGCGGGCCCAGCATGTAGTATTGTTAAGAACCATTGGGTATATAGAAGATCATAGTATCAATGGAACAACAAGTGAACCCTGCTTGGCGCCGGTGCAAACCAGTATGAAATAACTAGCAATCAATCTTGCACTATCTATTGGGTATACTCAAGAGTGTTTCTTTGGAAACATGTATCTATACCCATGAGTACTAGAAATGAAACTATTGATACATAGTCGTTGTATAGTACTATGAATAACAAATCTAGTGTTGGGTGCACCCAACACAAACATGTCTACTTGTTAACAACAGTAAATATTGAGACTAAACACGCACAGGGATATCATGGATTCTCGCGGGTTCCCCCGGGGGTGAACATAGTCTTCTAGACACACACATACACGTTTCCGCACGTGACTTGTGAAAAACTATTCACTAGGCTTAGAGGAAGTATCAATCTCAATGATGGCAAACAGAACACAAACTAGAAGCCACATGACATGAAAGTGGGTCCACAAGCAAAGATCAAAGCAGTTTATGACAATCCGTTGCTATTAGTTGCACCTAGAGAAGCTTGGACCAAAAGCTAACAGCATTTAAACCTAAATTTATTATCCATCTCCATAAGCACATATAAACACCGGTGATTTCTTGTTTGGGAGGGTTCAACAAATGTACCAAATAAAAGACCAACCACAATTAATTCATAATCAACCACATAACCATCGTCATTACAACAGCTATCATCACATTGAGAATAAAACAAATCATAGATCCAGAAGGCTCTACCTTGAGAAGGCAGCTCATGGCACCAGACTCTTCCCGGCGCCCAACAGCAGCAATCGAAACACGGGACTGAACCACTTAGCACGGTAACCCACCAATCTGGTCACTCACCATCTATCATCACATTGAGAATAAAACAAGTCATAGATCAAGAAGGCTTTACCATGAGAAGGCCACCGTGACAAAGCATCATGAATCATGAGCCATTTCCAACACCAAGATGATCCTCTGATCGCATCCCCACCTGACGTGTTTGGGCGATGCCGCTGTCACCTCGTAAGATGGCTCCGCCTGAGGTTGGGAGCCGTTGAAGGAAGTGAGATGATCTAAGTAGCTACAAGGTGGGGCCCATGCTACGGGCTTCACTGTCCACTTAGGTGTCCTCGGTGATCGCATCCAGTACTTGGATGTGACACTGGGTACCCCCCAAGGGGTGAACGGTTTCACGACTGTGGGCACCGTTGTGATTTCAACCCTTGGATGTTAACATTGCACATAAACAGTACTTGAACATAAATGTGTTGATCAAATAAAACCAGAACGATCTATATTGACTTTTGAAGAGTACCAAAGTTATTCAGATTCATCTTTAAATATCAAAATATCGCAAAATAGATTGCTGCTGGGTCATTTTGAACCTCTGGCTCCTAAACAATCTCATAAAAATCCAGCCCCAACGAATATCTGAAGCTGCCAGCGAATTGCTTGATCATCGAAATCCGAGAAGGGCTTGAGTTGGACGATCATCCCACTGTGACTGGAGACCTGGTTATATATTGGATGTAAGCCAACGTATCCAACTGTTTACCATGGTCATGTTCCAGTGGTAACCTATCATTAGTAGTTAAGTGCCACGGTTAGGACGTAAGTCCCATTTTTGTGGATTACATCATGCATAAAACCAAAACGCAACCCAGTGACGACCTAAGCCTTAGCTTCAGCATAGACCGTCCGTAGTCATTCAATGTTCAGCTACAGCGCTTCACAGGAGCTTGGAGTACCTCAAGCATTCACCAAAACCAGCCTTGCACCTATGTAGTTGTGGGTACCCTGTAGCCACATACATGACCAAACCAATCTTTGTTGAGATAATGACATGCCCATCTGTTGCTCACTATTGGCCCATAGCCATGTTGCACCCCTTGGCCAGCCGCGTCCAACAGGGGCATAACCCTGGCCCCTTCCGGACCTGGGTCGCCCTTTTGGGAAGTGAGACCGTCGTGGCATCAGCCTGCAGTGTCACCCTGGTTTTGAAAGAGTTTCGAATGGTTGATGACTTCGAACCATGGTTCATAATGGCTAATTAATGAGTAGTAATTAAGGGCCAAGAATGGCCAATAAATGGCTAATGAGTAATAAGGGCCAATAAATGGCCAATACTGGTTCGAACTAGTTTACACTTGCAAATAAGTGGTCAATAAGGGTTGATAAAGACTGATGGCGGATCATGGGCAGCAATTACAATGTATAGCAGCTAGGCGAGACTACGGCTATGGATGGTTCATGATGATTTGGAATGCTTACTGACGGATACTGACGGCTAGCCTTTCGTGTTTTTTGCCGTCTACTTGCCAATGGACTCACTTTTACGAACACATTTGTTGCCTATGATTCTATGATCAGCACAATGCTAACAACCCTCCTGAATAATTTTAGTGAGTCTCTTTGCGATCAAGCATTGCATCAATACATCAGGTGTAACATCTCACAATAGGATCACAGAATCTAAATAAACCGCGTCTGATGATTGGAATCCTAATATCATTGCTAGGACCATCATCCCACCTGACCAAACAACACAACCAACCCAACCAACCCCCATCCTCCAACCCAGCAACTTGCCAAGAAAGACAAGGAATCATCTACGCAACCCACCCCCGTTCCGCCTGCGAAGGTGGTTGCAACTGCTGATTCAGCACATCCATCATGCTGGCCAGGTCCTGCCAAGCGCCAAGGAAACCAACAATGACTGGGGGCATCAGGTCGTACGACTTTCAGTTGTCCATAGCCATGGGAGTACCCAGTAACCATCCAAGTTCATAGCCATTCATAGGGAAATTAAGCAAATATAATCAAATATAGGGGTACATAATTGATGAATGAACAAACCCACTTGGCATATCCAGCTACTTGTGTTGGCGTCCAGGTGTTGGTCACTCATGGTGATCAGCATTTGAATCATCGAATTCAGCATCATGAACCATCAAACATCCTCCGTCTGAGAGCGGTACCATTGCATGATCCTCCCGATTGTCGATTATCATGAATGATTACTGGATATAAATCGGCTCTAAACCTATGATAAGCCACACAGTGCGAGACACCTTATCAGAATCTGTCATTGTACACGTGCCAGTATCATTTCAAAATACAACACACCCTATCAGCACAGGTGTTGTCAGCCATGGAAACTTACAACATTTTTTCAACAAACCTTTGGGTTCTAATCCTATTGTCCGACATAATCCCCATTTGTTCCCTATAGTTAACGGTTGATTAACCATTCATTTGACAATAGCCACCGGCTTTTAGCCACAAAACATTTTGGGCCACAATTCATTTGATAAACCGTTCAGAATGATTAGCCACTAGTTATCATCCCTTCTGAAGGACTTTCTATAGCTACAAAAAACCTCGGATTGTCGTCCATACAGATCCACTGGTTGATCATAAGCATCATCACTGTGGCGGTAACACGGATACACTGATACCATTCGAAGTCAACCGGTGGTTTTATGTATATACATAAGTGGTGAGATCATAACACCATAGACATGTATATATGTATACATATATTCAAACAATCAGTATACATATACAAATGTAAATACATATGTATATATAAATATATGTATATATAATTGTATGTATATACTGTATGTATATCAATCAGCATTCTTAGTTGTTATCAACTACAATGTTGCCAATCTTCTGTTGCTCATCCTTGATCACCAAGGCACACTATAGGATTGAAATTTTAAATGTATGAGTCACCATGACTCACATGATGGTTCATGTTGTTACTATCATTAGAATTGAACCTATTCCAAATGCCCTATTGTCATTTACTATCCTTATTGCTATAAATCTACCTCTTCCATTGGTTCATTAAAAGAATCATGACTCACAACTACCATTTGCTTCGGCCACTCCTGGGGGCCGCTCCGAATCGCCTCGCCTGGCTCCGTTAAAGGCGAGGATACCCCTGGCCCCCTCACCTCATCGCTCCCCGGCCCACCAGCCGCCTGGTCGTCACAAGAGGTGGCTACGGTGGCTGTGGACTTCTCGGGAGGTGGCTTCCTCGCGGCCCGTCCAACGCGGTGAGTGGATCGACCAGTTGTGGTCAGTAGATCAACCAATAACCATGGGCTAAGTAACCTGAATAGATGTAGAAAAATCATGAAAAATCAGCATATAAAGCTGCTTTACCTATGAAGATGATGATTTTGAGCTTTCAAGGTTGGGTTGTGACCCGTTCCATCTAGAATATGTGTATATACCTGAATATATATATATATATATTATAGGAGGGCGGTGGCCATATATGTATAACTATATAAATATGTCTGTACAAATTGCACATGCAACTTCAGGCTATAGTTTCTATCAGTACACAAATGCACACATATACGTATAAACAATTGTATACTGCATAAATCAAAATATATCAAAAACAAGCACATGTATATGATATGTAGCTATATAAATGTATAATGAGCAAAGATTGAGCTGTGTTTAGATGTAAAGTAAGTAGGAACATAAACACACCTATATACATCATTAATAACAAACATGTACACAATCAACACCTATACATATATATATATAGATAAATCTTCATATATTATATGCAATAAACATATACTGGCTGGTGGTTGTAACCCCTATGAAACAACTATTGGTCAACCAACCATTTGCTGACAACAACTAGTGAAACTTATAAATGTTTACAACCAACCATTGTTGTTGGTTATTTTCCCCCATTCTTACTGGGTTACTAAGGTAAATAAGTGCTATGACATATATGGTGGTTTCTCAAAATAGGGGCCCCAAAAATCTGTGGTTTCTTACTATGACTATTAATGGATGATTGGAGAGTACCCCTATTCTGAGAAACCACCATAGCCATATATAGCTGGTGTATCCCCTATAGTTGCTAGTTGTTATCCCCTATTATTAACTATTAACCATTAACCATTAACTATGTATGCAAACTATGTATGCAAACATTTCCGCCATCCCCCCGCAGTTGAACGACCAGGATGCTGCCCCAGGACTCTCCAGGACTCCCCATGGACTCCCCGGGAAGCCGTGGCAGTCCGTTGCATGTGTTCACGGCAGCGCTGCCGCAAGCGTTCCACTTCCTTCACCAGGGCATCCACCTGGCGGTGGGGTGGTGAGCCCGCCATGGGAAGGGCGACGGCGCTGCCCGCACGGAAGGGCGCTTGCTGGTAGATTCGTAGGGGTGAAATGATCATTCTAACGATGGTGGAATGATGCTTGAAATGATGGTGAAATAATGGTTGGTTAATGATAGTGAAAGGATGCTTAAAATGATGCTGAAACTATGGTGAAATGATGGTTGATGTGAAATGATGGTTCATGATGGTGAAAATATGGTTGAGTACAGTAGGGTTACATGATGGTTATTGATGGTTTAATGATGGTTGAGCATGGTCAATGATGGTGAAGCAATTGTGAAATGATGGTGAATCGATGGTTGAGAAGGGTTAGACATGGTGAATGATGGTACTGTACATGTATGCATGGTCAAATGATGGTTCACTTGTGGTATATGGTTTGTCTATGGCTCAATAGTTCATCAAAAATATGTTTTGCAGTTTTGCATAAGCTATTTCTGAGACTTGAGCAGCTACCTTGTACATTATGATTATTAATATGGAAAGGCATCTTGACGGACGGACACATCAATTTGCCCGTAACCAGGCACAATCATTGTAGAAACGACTTTGAGAAGTAATGAGAAGTACGTGATGTGAAATTGACCATATTGATGCGGGCCGGAGAGCAACACATCCAACAAACAGGGCAAATCATTTCGGGATGTTACCGCCACGGGTTCAGGGTTTTGGAACACCATCCTGATCAGGATATCCACATATTGAATTGACATCCTCAAGGCCATTTCAGGTTCCACACTGAAACATACCATTTTGGAATGGTTGGGGTACATTGGTTGACGCTCGCACAGACTCAATGATGATGGGAAGCATTCCAGATATTCCAGGCTGAGCCAATATGAACCATCACCAAGATGGAGCAGGCTCAGCCAGTCGCATCAAAAATGACTCTGTTCTTTTCGACTCAGAAAGTTAGCTTAACTTAAACTGCTCATACAACAACAATAATAATAACAACAACAACCACCACAACAAATCCACAACAGCAAGAAGCATCTCTGATAATCATTATTAATTGTTAGCATCCGTTCGTAACAAGGATGACTTAACTACTTAACCATAATTCCTCAACCTTTGGCAAGCACCTAACAACGACAAGAGATGGCTGTATCCTCATGTTGTTGTTCTCACGTCGTTTGGGGCCATAGCTCTGAAATCACAAGGTTTTGAGCTGGCGGTGGGCCTAACCCAGCAGCTACGGACTCATGATGAGACAACCTAACCTATGATACGTACCAAACTGGTCAGCCATGGAGTGGGATTCTGTGACTTACTTGCTACGGCCCCTTATGTTGGCAAGGTGGATTAGTGATCAGTGATGACAGCTTGCGTATTGTCACAACTTGTTTTCTAAACTGCAAGTACCTTCACCACAAAGAGGCAGGGGAACAGCTGGCAAGAGCCACACATATTCTTGCAATATGGTTATGGTCAACAAAACACGCCGTCCTCGTAGCAGTTCTTTTCAATCGAACCATTCAAAACGGGTCACAGCAGCCTGTGATGCCGCCAAAGGACATTCAGCTGAAGCCCACATGGGAAACTGGTTTGAAGATCCAATCCCCTTGAAACACATGGGGGGGTAGTGGAACTGGACACAGCGATACATGGCGTCAATCAAAATCAACAATCCTTAATTAAGGATTTTTGCATGCAAGCAACATAAACCACTGACAATATGAAGAGATGTTCTAGTTGTTTATGATTGATGTTCAATTAACAATGTCCACATCAGTACTTGAGTCCCACGATAAAAGCTGTCTTGTCAATGAGATGGGCAGTAACTGCTACTAGCTACATCAATGGTGTAGACTGTATCTATATCATGCTGCAACAGACATGTGCCAAACAAGCTAGAACAATCAAATATTCACAGTGACAAGACACACATATAGACTTTCCCCAAAAGTAGCTGTGATTCACCGTCCAAGAGAGGCTGGGATCTTCCATTCTTTTTGATTTCTTTTGTATAGGAGTGATCGAATCTGGGCAAGAAACCATAAACGGTTATTCCTGCCGGACCATGCTCCACGGCTGGAATGTCCAGTAGCACAGCTGCTGCTTGCAGGGCTTGTCGATCAATGGCACCCTCCAACGATTGGTGGTTGTGAGACATCTATCATGGGAGAACATTAGGTACTTGTTCAATAGGGGTTGTTTTCAACAAGGGCTCCAAAAAAGTTACCCTAAACTTTTCCTTGACTAACCCCAGGTGAAACCCAGGTGAACCCCAGGGTATTCCCAATCTTTCGTTGACTAAACCCAGGTGAAACCCAGAGTATTCCCAATCTTTCCTGGAAGTACATTTGTTAGCATGAGGATGGGAAACGACTTCAAGAGTGAGTCATTCTATGCAACCCCCCTGCACTACAGTGCATACCATAGCCTACAGGAAGTTCAGGACCACCTCTAACTGACCACCCTGCAATTCATATTTGCCACATGTCATGGGGCATTTGGCATTGGGACAGTTCTGAAGGCTGTGGCTGGGAAACTATTTCAAGAGTGAGCCATTCTATGCACTACAGTGCATGCATGTGCATACCATAGCCTATAGGAAGTTGAGGGCCACCTTAAACTGACCTCCCCTGCAATTCATAGTTGCCAAATGTCATGTGGCATTTGGCATTGGGGCAGTTCTGAAGGCTGGGGTTTGGAAACTATTTCAATTTCACGCCCAGGTCCCTCCCACAATATCCTTAGCCCACCCACAAGTCATTCCCATACCATTCCCAGATCATTCCCAGATCATTCCCAGGTCATTCCCAGGTCATTCCCAGGTCATTCCCAGGTCATTCCCAGATTTGGGCTGACCCCCAGCCCATTTCCAGATCATTCCCAGATCATCCCCAGGTCATTCCCAGGTTATTCCCAGGTCATTCCCAGATTTGGGATAGCCTGTGGGCCAAGATTTTTTGATAGTCAAATTAATGCTGTGTAAACAGAATGCTGCCCTTTTTTTGATCTTCATTGTTTCAAGCGCGGCCCCTTTTATGTTTAACTAGTTTTGCAATAGCCACTTACTCTGATAAATGCTCCAGTTTGCTGGGTCCAGAATGGCAACTGCTTGAGCACAATGTTAATGATTTTTGCTATTTAATGTCACTTCAGAGGCAAATACCAGCATGTCAGTGCATAAAACATTACTTGGGTCATTTCATTGCCAAACAGACCACTTGGCCATTAAGAAGTTCATTGTCAGTTTGACACCTTGATGCCATTTTCAAATGTGGTCCTGCCATGCCATGTCATGACATCAATGATCATGGCATGTTCAAGCTGTCCAGCTGATGACAAGCCAGGAATGGCAGCAAGTTCTGACTCACCCCCAGGCTATTCCCGGATCATTCCCAAACAACCCTGGCTGGGAGTCATCAAGTGGTCTTCAAGGGGTAAAGCTCGATTGAACACACCCCCAGCTGAACAGGTACCAAACGTTCTTGCTAGAATCTATCCCTCAGCAACTAATGACTAATGATGGCTTGTAAATCTGGTTGATAGTTTCCCATCAGTGGCCCACAATTGCTATCATTATATAATGCTTAAGCATTCAAAACCGCTGCAAGATTGAGCTACTGTTTGGTGGCTGTCAACATGGATGAGCTTGTTGGCATTACGGCCATGTCAAGGAAAACATCTCGAAAGCACAAAGGCTCTATTAAACGCTCCCTGTTCAAATACGCCGATAGGAATTGCAAGCTGTCACCACCAATCAGTTCATAAGGATCCCATTTGAGGACAAACCTAATCGATGAGACCCAGGTTTTGCACTCAATGCAACACCTGAGTCGCGGGTGTGCGACTCTGTCGAGAAATCGATTCAGCTTTCAAAACACGGCCCCTTGCACATTGGCAAGTTGAGTACTGGCCTTTCCACCAACATAAGAACGACCAAATGCAAACAATGCAGTTCTTGAATCGGGCTTCAATACTGGTCGGGCAACCCAAGCCGGTATATCTGAAAAAACATCCATGGAGCATGTATATTTGGTAATTGTGAGAGTGTATAGCAATTATCATCTTATTGCTGCCAATCATCAACAAACCCACCGACAATGATGCATCAAAATCATCAAACACCCATAAAAGACACCTCATTTCCAACAATAATCAAGCAACTGTATCAACCAGAATCAAGCCATGTCACCAACTACCGGTATGGGCACAAGCCTCTCCCGACCCCTTGGTGGCAAGGCCGCCAGGATGGCCCCAGCCGGTCTCAGTTCAGCATCCGACCCACTTCTTCCAAGGTGATCTCACACACGTTGCCGTTCATCCTTGGTGGCAGCGAGGGGATATGCCAAGGAAACTCATGCAGGTGCCACGGCCGAATTTTTTTGAAGAACAAGTGTGCTAAGGTATGGCTATGGGTCAATATTAACCAACCAACTAATGGGGATCATGACCAACAATAACAAGTGAAACAATGGTTAATGATAGGGGAACCAGGGGTACGGGGTTTTGACCCACAGCCGTATATATTCATGAACGAATCGCATCCGATCACCACTTACCCTACAGTGCCTACAGTGAACCATAACAACCCTTTGGATGCTACAACTGTGGTCCATGAGTGCATTAGGTCCCGGGTACAGCGGCTCACATTCCATGGCTCAGGCTGGTTCTCTGCGATAGGTATCTCCGGTACAACCAGCCGACCCACCATCATAAGCTACCTAAGCAGCTGGTTCGCTGCTTCACCATGCCATCAATGCACCAGCAGCCACTGGTCATCAGCAACAGTTGGTCTGGTTTCTTGTCGATTGCTAGAATGAGGGTCCTCCAGCGGTAGCAACCAATGCCACTTGTGGGAATTGGCTGGAGCCATGGCTAGAACCAAAACAGCTATTTCCAAAACATCGCCTGGAACCATGGCTGCTTCATTTTGCCCAGCTCTTCCCCTGTTGAACTGCGAGCGATTGTTACTACCATTTCGGATGCTCAGCAACAAGTTGACAAGTTGCTAGCAAGCAAAACGACAACAGCATACAAGCAGCTTTTCGATCAGCCAGTTTGTTCACAACAACTGTGCATGAGCAGCTGGCCAAATGCTTTAACAAGAAATCAGAAACGGAAACAAAAACCAAGCAGCTGCTTCACAATCATCACCATCAATTGCTGACAGCTCTGGTAAACTAACCTGGCTGCGTGGAAAATCCACCATAGAAATAGCTGGTTTACCTATTACCTATTAAAACTATTGATGTTCAACTTCCCGCTTAGTTTACGGAAGCTGGTTGGTAGTTTCAACCCCTATAAACAATATCAGTCAACCAACCATTTGTTGAAGATTGCTTGGGAAAATAGGCAAAATATCAATCAAACCACCAACCAGTAGCTGTTCAATCATTATTGTAGCTTGTCATCCCCCATTATTCGCCATTTTTAATGGTTGTAACTGTTGCAACCCCTGTAAAACCACCAACCAGTAGCTGTTTAACCACTATTGTGGGTTATTATCCCCTATTATTCGCCATTTTTAATGGTTGCAACCCCTGTAAAACCACCAACCAGAAACGGTAGCTCCAAGGCGCTTGTTGCTCTTCACCTTCAACTCGGTCCCAGGTGACAACAGACTCTCCTTCTCGTTGCTGTAAAAGGTCACCTGACCCAGGAAGATCCGGTGGTGTAACACATCTGTGAGTCCCAGTAGTAGCTGATGAGTTCCCAGTTGGAAGTTGTTACTGTCGACTGGTTGTCAAACAGCCATTTCTTTGCCTCGTTGTTGCGACTGCCGACTGCTGGTTGAATTCATGTCACCTCCGATTTTCTATTGCTAAATTGCTACATATATATATATATATTTATTTATTTACGAAGAAGTCATGTGTTGAGAAGCAACATTGAGGAAGGGGGTATCAACAGTTTCAACATTTACCAACCGGGTGACGGTATAAACATCTGATCATGGGGTATGACTGTGGAGTCCATCTTCCACTACTCAATTGAGCCTTGCCACCTTGCATTGTAGCCCTTCCACAAAAGAGGCGAAACAGAACATCCCACTTTGTGATACTCTGCTGCAGGCACATGCGGACAATTGTGAAGCCATTCAAGCACGTCCTGAGCGATGATATAGATGAATAAATTAATCAATACAGTTGGTTGTGGGTCAAAACCCTGTACCCCTGGTTCCTCCATCATTAACCATTGTTTTCCCTTGTTATTGTAGGTAAATCCTCCATTAGTTGGTTGATTAATATTGACCCATAGCCATATCGATAAAAAACTAATCAATAAATGTATTGTTGAGACTGATTGGTATGATGAGATGCCACCTGGTAACGGCGCAAAGCGAGAGGCCACATCCGTGAACATCGTAAAGGGTGGTTTGCATTACAGGCAGGTGTTGAACAAAAACTGCTGTGGCACGCTTGGAAGCGCATCATTGGCTATTCCCAGTATCCAGGATCACAGGCCTCTGATGACTGTGCAAGAACAAACCACTATGAACACCAATATTCCTACGACTTTCTCGTTGTTGATCATGCACATTACCATGGAGATCTTTGTCCTGCTAAGGATACCTTAATTCAAATTGAGAATCATCCCAAAGTCATTGGGAAAATAATGCAAATGTGAATCAAACCATCCACTGGTAGTTCTTTTGAACAGGGCAACCCCCAGTTTTCATCCACTTGATTACTCATCTGTAGCAATGTAATGATCCCAATCATCCAACACCAATCCTCTAAACATCATCAACCATCAACCATCAACTCCATCACTTCAGGGCTTTCCCTACGAAAACCCCCAGCAGTTCACCACGACTTCCCCGGGGCACCCGGGGGGGCACCCGGCGCGGCGCCTGCGAGATGTCGCTGGCGGTCTTGGACTCCACGGTGATCACGGTGGCTTTGCCACCGCAGCCGTGCGCGAAGCCTTTGGCCACCTTCTCGTCCTGGGACGACTATGGTTGTGAAAGGAGTAAGGAGAAGTAAGAACCAATAATAGTGGTTAACTATGGAATACTTACCTGGAAGTGCGGAGTGCGTCCTCAATCGATGGAGGGAAAGTGGGATAACAAATCACCAACAGCTATTTGGTTAAGGGTTATCAAGGGGATAATCATTGGTTTTCAAGGGGGGGTTGTAACCATTATCAAGTGGGGAAAGTGATGACAGTGACCACTGTCAGGTGGATTGATTTGGTGGGGTTAATACAAGGAAAAGCCTTGGTTTATAAGGTTTAATGGTTATACCGTTATACCCATGGATTAATTTATATGTTGAATGGGATATATTGGGAAACCATATGTGGTTAAAATTTGGTTCTAAGCCATTGATTAAACCATATTTTGTTAAAAACTTTCAGGTTATCACTTTCAGGTTGATTCATTGAATGGTTAAATGTGGTTAATAAGGGTCATAACCATTGTTTTTTTTAAGGGGGTAATCACCAACTATGATGATGGTGGATAATTATATTGGGAAACCAAGGTTATAACTTGGTCAGAAGCATTGGTCTTTTAATAAGTGAATTCCATAGGTTGATTAATTGGGGGGGGTTATCATTTTTATGGGAAACCAAGGCTTTTGGGGAATACCCCCTATCAACTAACCAGCGGTTTAGCTTCATCCTGGATAGACATTAGACCTTATCTTAGTCAATCAGTAGACCTTGCTTAAAAGCTGAGACCTTAGATGACTAGTTGGATTCTTAGTTGGTCATCCCAAGGCCATGACGATTGGATAAAGATTAGCCTTTGAATCGTGGGCCATTATTGATGGTTGTCGAGGCACGCTGGACTGAGATTTTTGACGCAGCATCCATATGAGTCAAGTTCCCAAAGGTAAATAGGGGAGTGCACAGCAAACCAGGCGCTCAAAAAACACCCCTGGCCTGGACCTTTGGCGACGAAAAAACAGTTCTTGCGCGTGTGCACCTGTTTTGACTGCTGGTGTTTGGTTCCCCAGAGCTTGTTCCGGTTGGTACCCCTGTCTTTGCTACAGTCCTTACCTACTACGGTTGCTCTGTGAATGCCCCGTTTTGCTATCCATGCAAACGCGGGCGGATTTTATTGCATGCATTGGTGAAAATGTTGCTAAGAAACATGGATTGACCACTCATGATGTTTGCATGGCTTGTTGTGACATGTGCGCGGCAAGTGGCTTGGCTTTTTTGGCGGATTCTGCTTTAGTCGCCTCGGGCTCTAGTGCTCATGTGTGCTCGGACTGGCTCGCCAAGAAGTTGCTCCTTGTCACTGGTCAGGCATTGTGTTCCCGCCGTGTCCCCAAGCTTCTTTGGACGCACGAGCTAGACCTCAAGATGGCGGAGAAAGACTTGTCACTGTCTACACACCTGCGTGGTGAAGTACACAGTGACATACTTTCTCGCGCTCTTGGACGCGCGAATGTGCTCCTGGCCCGTGAGATCCACCACTGTGGTGTCAGTCTCTGTGCTGGATATTTTAAAATCCTCACTGAACAAATGGCAATCCAAGTTCTAGGAGCATGCAAAGTGGACGCTTCTTTCTTTGTAGTGGGCCGTCGTTTCACTTTGATAGAATCATTCACAGATGGCTTCGCGTCTTGGAAGAGTTTCAAAGAAATCTCTTCTCTACTGCTGGTGCCGCTTGAAGCTGCGCTGCTGGCGCACACTGCCGGCTTCATGCGCATGGCGCGCAGAGACAATGATGACCACGTTTGGTTGCTGGTGGCATAAAATAGAGTCACTGCATGGCTGGCTGCTGCGTCAAGTATAAAAATCGAACATAACAAGTTGCATTTTCAACCTTTAAACCCTTCGAAAACAAGAGAAAACATACACAAACACAAAAGTCAAAAAAAACATAGTAAAAAGTTATGAAAAGTTATAAACAAGTTACGGCAGAGTTATGCATAACTTAATTATAACTTTTTTGTAAGATCATAAGTGCCCGGCGTCTCTAAAGCAAAGCATTTGAGGTCACCTTCGCCGTTTATTGGTCCTTTCGATTGTGCTGCAAGCCGTGTGTCCATGGACAAGTTGGAGTGTAAAATGGGTAAGCCGAAGGCTCCTGTGGTGCTGCCTGATGAGGCCAATAGTTTTTCACTTGCTTACTT
This sequence comes from Symbiodinium kawagutii, assembly GCA_009767595.1. Classification (NCBI taxonomy): domain Eukaryota; class Dinophyceae; order Suessiales; family Symbiodiniaceae; genus Symbiodinium; species Symbiodinium kawagutii. Next base: position 149,151 of record VSDK01028387.1, on the reverse strand, counting down.
GGCTTGGGTTCGTAAAATGCTTGTCTTGCATGGCATGTTTGGTCCATATGACATCTACGATCCTTGCTTGGCTGGTTTGCTTGTGCGTTGGTGTGGTAGCAAGGGTTCTGCAGTTGACTGGTCGCTGGTTGAAAAAAAGTGGTGTGTCGGATGTGGTCCGGCTGCCGTTTGGAGCTGCATGTCTTTGCTGAAAGGGCGAAGAGCCAGAGCCATGGCGACCCGCCATGTGAACCGCGGACTTGTTGCGAGAAACCTCCCAAAAACTTTTGGTGTCACGTTCAAAGTTCCCAGGGAAGCTTGCTTGCGCGTTGTGAAGCGCGCCCTTGTTCATGCTGTGCGTCGCGATCCTCAGTGGAACCATGATGAAAAGACTTGGCTTCTCTCCCGCCTTCGACTTGCCGCCGGCCCCTGTCAGAAGCATAGTCGTTTGTGCAACGCTCCTGCAGTCAGTCAACGTACTGATGCGCAAGAAATTGTTGACATGCCACATTCTGACTTGATTACTTTTGACAAGGCCAGTGACCTCGATCGCGTTGAAAAGATTTGGGATGTCCCTTTGCGTCCTTCTGTTCATGATGACCGGCTTGCCATTTCCGCTTGTATCCGTCAATGTTGTTCCTGCCTTCGTGTTGACAGCGGGCGTGCATGGGAGGCCGTTTCCATGGCAACTGAGAGTTTGCAAACCGACCCCTGCTACATGCGTGAGCAACGGGTCTTCAAGCAAACTCAGAGTGCTTACGCGTCCTACACTGCTGACATGTCAAGGCGACCGGGCGAGGTCCTGGTTCCTGACGATAAGCAGCGGAAATTCATGTGGAGGGTTCCGATTGCTTGTTACCAATGGCTTCTGTTGAAATTTGCATGTTTGGCCCCAGCTTGGGAACTGACGACCTTGACCCCTGAGGAAGCTGAAACTTGGTGCCAAAGTGTTTTTCGCATTTTGATTCCTGACCATTTAAAAAAGTTTCTAGGGGTCCACAAGTTGTCTTCTATCCTCCCCTATTACTATGGGACCTTTAAGGCAAAATGTTTTTCTGCATGGCAGGCGGTGGGTCATGTTTGTTCTAAGCCTCTCCACTCTTGTTTGCGTAAGATTGTCAGCTGTTGCAAGTGGCCCCTCCGACATCGTTGGCGTTGGATTCACCGTGCATGGGAAACCGTGATCCGGCAAAGTTGCCCAGGTGATGAAGTTTGGTCATTAAAGGAAGCTTGCCAAACTATGTCCTCCCGCTTTAAAATTGCAAAAGTCTCTGATGGTTTGCAGCATTGTGGGCGTTGCGGCTGTGATAAGCCTACTTGCGTAGCTATTACTGCTGATGCGGGTCAGTTTTTCGAAACTGTTCAGCCGCCGCAAGCCATTGCTGCGGCCAGACGTTGCTTGTCGCGTTGCGTGAGAATGCATGGGCATGTTACCGTGAGTGTTTTGACTGGTCCTAAACGTACTGGCTTCCTTGGTGGCTCTACCCTCGGTAAGTTGCATGGCGTCATGGTGTTTGCCTTTTCTGACTTGTTCCTCGCCTTTGCTGCTTGTCTCTTTATTTGTTATGTTTCCTTGGGCCGGTCTGTGTTTCGGTTAAAAGGGCTCCCCATTGGCGGGGTTTTGAGTAAAGTTGCTACAAGCTTGGTCCTTGGTGAAGAGGAATTTCAATGGCAGTGTGCTCCCAGACGTCGCCGGGAACTTGGCTTTACTGCAACTTCAAATTGTTGGAACTCTGAGGTGGCGCGTGGCCGCTACGTGGACGACCTGCTATGGGTTTCTGGCGTGTATTGTGCTGCTTGCCTTTTCACTGCTGTTCGGCATTGCTACACTGTTGACTTTGAACTTTGTGAATCTGGCGAAAAGGTGGCTTGGCTTGACCTTTGCTTTCATGCTCGTTGCGCGACTTGGTCCATGAAACCCAAAAAGTGGGCGCTCCCGCCGCCATGGAGCTCACCCAAAGGTTGCGCTTATAGTTTTCTGTGTGGTAGACTTGCTCGGCTTGATGAATGCATGTTGTCCGTGTCCGATTGGCTTGATGCGACCGTTGCTATCCTCATTGGCTTCCGGTCCGCTGGTTGGTCAAAACGTGTGATAAGGGGTGCCATTTTTAAGTCAACTGTCAGGCGCAGCAAGTTTCACCGTACTTGTCTGCTCCTGGCTTGTGACAAGCTCTGGGTTTGATTCCGCCACAGTCCGTGCCTTTGCGTGATGAATTCGTTTTCTTTGTTGCTGAGGGTCTCCTCCAGTGCTGTTTTTTGGCCCGGGTTTTGCTGTGTATCCCTCAGGGTTCTAACCGGATCGGCCGTGCCATGGCTTGGTCGAAGCTGACATGGTTGGTGCTAGTCTTGTGCTTCCTGCACATGGCTGCCCCCGGTGCTCCAGGGCCAGGCCGGGCTCCGCCAACCTATGGCGGGGGCTCCCCCCCGGG
>VSDK01028387.1:116798-146016 GCA_009767595.1 Symbiodinium kawagutii | reverse complement strand
CATTTTTTTAGCTGCGCTGGCATGTCTTCGGGCACGCTGGACTGAGATTTTTGACGCAGCATCCATATGAGTCAAGTTCCCAAAGGTAAATAGGGGAGTGCACAGCAAACCAGGCGCTCAAAAAACACCCCTGGCCTGGACCTTTGGCGACGAAAAAACAGTTCTTGCGCGTGTGCACCTGTTTTGACTGCTGGTGGTTGTCGAGGGTTCCAACCATCAATGATGGCTCTGAATCATTCATGATCATCGTTCATCATGGGTCATCAATGATGGTTCTTGAGGCTGGTGGAAATCGCACCGTTGACTAAGAATGGTAGAAAATGATGTTGCTGATGGTTGTTGCTGGTTGTTGATGGTTGATGATGGTTGTTGATGGTTGATTTCCTGGATGCTAGGCGAGGTCGACGCCTATACAATGTTGTCCCAAGCACAGGTGGCAGGATCAACATGTAATAACAGGGAAAGCTGCTAAATTAAAAGATGCATCAGTGCACAAAAAACTACGAAATGCCACATCTCGAATTACTGCCGTCATTGTCATACCATCATAAGTTGATGGTTGATGATGGTTGATGCTGGACTCCCTGCTTGGATGTGCACCCCCACTTAGTAAGTGGTCACCAACCATGGTTTCTAGGGGTTAGTTCAGCTACCTTTGTTCGTGCGTAACTAACCATGGCTTCACTAACCCCAGGTGCACATCCAGCCGTAGGGAAGTCCCCACTTGGGAGTCCCTGGGGCCATTCCACCGTTCGGCCCGGCATCCTGGGCTTCCCGACGGATGTGCACGAGGAGATGCCCCACCACACCACGGTGCCGCCCACTTTATACCTGGACGCCACGCCAGGCACATCCGCGGGGCAGGGCGACCCAAACAAGCGGGATATCGGCAGTCCAAGGAGTCATGGGATTTCACTGGTGAGTTTGTTTGAATGGTACAAGTTTCGGTGATTTAGTGATTTTGTAGCAATCAATCATCAATAGATCAATGATTTGTATAGTATGAAACATGGTACAAATCATCAACATGCGCAGATTTCGACCATTTAAGCCCTTGATGATAAATTAATCAAGTGTTTTGTTAAAAGGCCTTCATTTACATTATGTCAGTTTGATGTGATGGAGAATTTCATCAGCCAATGGTGGTGATGATGATGGCCTAACTGACTCTAATGGTATAAATAACTTCAACTATTGACACTCAGTTTGGTCAAAAGCCCAGGCACTGCGGGTTCTTGTGCAAATCCACGGACAAGCCGCGCCACAACTTGCCTCGAGAAAGAAGCCAACAGTGGAGAAGCTGGTTGGAATGGCTGTTGTTGGACGAGGTTGTGCTTGGATATAGCTGGTTGTGGTTGTTGTGGTTGGTTAGTTGGTTGGTCCTTCAACGGTGGTTGATAAACAAGTATCACCAACAATACAGCGGCCATAGCTTTGTTCCCAAGCCCAAATCCGAATAGCTGGCCTCTACAAAAGAGATGCTCATTCCCTGGAGCCTCCCCACGTTGGGTGCATGGATATGCTAATGTTGGGTGTATTATTTTGGATTTATTCAACAGGTGAGAAGTGTATGATTTATATAGGGCTTCCATAGGGTGCATTTTTTTGTACTTCTTGAGGATTGGTTCTATTCAACGGTGGGTACCTGGGAATGTTCAGGACACTGCGACCATCCTCCATGCTGGATCCAAACTAACAGGGTGCATCCTCAACTCGCAGTCAAATCACCAAACAATTCTGCCGATTCCATGGGGGCAACTGCGGCACTGTGATTACCCAATGGCAATCGAACCATTCGAGCTACACGAGTTGTTGGTACAAACAAGTGAGAAAGGTGTAACCAGGAAGCTGTTGTAGTATGCTGTAGTTAGATGTCATATCAAACAAGTGATTGTTCTGCAATCATTATGCCTCGGTTGCTATGTATGCTGTGTACACATGCCGCTGGTTAAACCGATTTTGATCAGTCAACTTGGCTAAGTCGTCAGGTCGTTGCCGTAGTGTACTCATTTCAATTTCAAACCATAATGTGTTGGTTGATCTGATTAATAAAAAGTTGATAGCCACTATGATATTCACCATGTGTAAATCACCACTAATGCACTATTTTGACTACTAGCCATGTTGGTTGATCTGGTTGTACCCCCATTAATGAGCCATTGATAGCCACTGCACAGTACTTCCCGGGATCAACTGTTACACGCCCACCCTTGTGAGTCCGCATCTGAGGTCCCCGGCGCTTTTGCTTGGGCAGAGCATCCATGGACTCGAAGAAAAGGCGAAGGTATTTGAAGTACCTCCCAAGGCATGGCCAGGCATGGTAGTCACTAGTCATTCAGGTTTTTTTATATTTTTTAGATATGAAAAAAAACCTGAAGTACCTCCCAAGGCAACTTGGCTAGGCATGGCAGTGGCTAGGCATGGTAGTTTCATGTAGTTTCCTTCTAGATCAACCATGATCAACCTGGGTTTTCACCAAAATGGCGAGCTTTGTTTCCAGCCCCGGGGCACTTCTTGACTTTACTGCGGTTGTTGTCCCGCAGTGCTTGGTTCAGATCTTTGTAGATGGCGTTGCTGGTGTACAGCATGATGGCGGCGTACTCCTTTGCAACTGCTTGGGCTTTCGCTGAATCACTCACGGGTGTTGTTGACCATACAGAATAATGTTCAAGCCGTTGATGGAGGTTAGCTAATAGCAAGATCCACTGAGTATATATGACTCTCCGACAATGTAATCACACTTGTGAATGAATAAGAATCAACCACGTGCGTTTTTGAACCCGTAATAACTTTACATATGGTCAAATGCAATGATAATGTCTATTTGAAACGTGTCATTTCAATTCATTTCATATAGATTTACTCATATGTAGGAACATTTCATGTAGCGTGTATATAAGAGTGTGTACATATCAATTCACAGTGCGCTGACCAGTTCGCCAGGAAGGTCGCCATCTATACCTCTCCAAAGCAAATAGTAGCTAGCCAGTACAATAACCAACAATCATAAGGAAAACAATGGTTGATGATGGGGACACGGGGGTGCAGGGTTTTGACCCACTGCCAGGTGTTTTTTCTTTTATGTTGTCTGACCTGCCACAAACCCTTCAAGACCCTTTGTTAGCGCTCGCACCGTAAGGCTCTTGTGCAACACAACAGCATCAAATATTGTGCAACAGCGATCTCGTGGCTGTCTTCCAACACACATGGTCACTACTTAAGGGAAACATCATGAATCATGAACGGCGAGGCCGTTGTTTACATCACTGCACAACTGTCTCCCAAAGTCAAGTTGACATAGATCATCATAGATCCATGGAGAGTGGCAGTTGGATGAGTCCAACGATGGCATGGCTAGGATTTCAATCCTTATTATCAACCATCATCATCGCACAGGAGCTACGATTGCCCGTCGTGAAGCATCAGTGAACCATTCATTGCTTGACCATGAATTAATCATCATTTCACCATTGGCTAATTATGGCTACTTATCCATTACATTACCAAGTATGATTAAGTACAGTGAGGCACTACAAACCGTTCACAGTCGCCACAAACAGCTTGTACGGACATCTTCAACCATCATCATCAACCATCATTAACCATCATTAAGTGGTAATTTATCAGTTAAGAAACACGCAGCCGCCACAAACAGCTTGTCAATAAGAAAACACGCTCCTTTTCAGTCATCTTCCGTCGGGGCTTGCCCACCTCCAAGTGGCGTCGCGGCGTCTATACACATCGGTTGGTGGGTAACAATGATGTTATTTACGGACCGTTTACCCACTCTTGGCCCATCATTTGGCGGTTCCTCAAGCCATAGGGAACCCCCCAAGCTGTGGTATCGTTAGAAATTATCAAAAAATGAAGGTGATTTGGAGGCATTTCTATTTTGAGAAACACCCATGTAACCGTTGGCTATTAGCTCAGGGCATGTTTGTTTCGGGAGTACGGTCCAACACTTGCAAGTGGGCTCACTGGCAAGTGGGCTATGTGGTCCTGAAAACGAATTCCACTCTGCCAAAATAGAAGCTGGTTGGGTGGGAAATCCACCATAAATGGTTTACCTGGATTGAACGTGGTGACCTTGAAGTTTCAGGGGATTGTTTCCCAAATACTGAGTTTTCTGATCCTATTCCCTGTGAAAACTCTGGAAACTGCCTCTTAGCAACCACGTCAGGCCACTAAAACTGAACAAATGCTTTGTTGTGTACATCAAACATTTTGATCTGATGGTACCCATGATCTGACCCAAGATCTGATGGTGATTTTGTGGCTTCATCCCACCAGAACCACGAGCAAAGTCGTGAAGTTGTGCCTTCTCATGGGCTCAAGTTGAGGCCAACCCCTCAGTGCCTGCTGGGTCATGGGTCCCCGGTACGCTGTGCCAAGGGGCCTGTGCCGTAGTAAACTGCTATCACCCAAGTGAGTCAATGAGCAACCGTACCGTAACATGAAAAAACATATCTATAGAATCTATATTAGTATTCTATATTGTATCTATATCTGGTTATTGGTTGAACCATCCCTATGAAACATCTTAGTCAACCAACCATTTGCAAATAACTGCTAGGGAAAATAAACCACCAACCAGTGTGTTATGCGCAAAAGCCCCCCATGTATGGACCACGTGACAACCAGCGAAAGCATGCGAAACGCACACGTTTCTGAGCTCATTCCGGACCTGTTTCTTCGCCAACTCCGCTCCCTTCTTGTTGCTCATCTGATGCACGGAGCTGGGAGATGGTACGGAAACGAGGGTGTCACTGTAAAAATGGACATTGGTTAAGAGGTCAAGTAGAACCTTTGGCGTGGTTCATAGTCAATTTTTGGAAATGAGCTAATGACAATGCGGGTCGTCATACGCTCAACATTTCTGAACATGAAACATGGAGATCATTAATAAAGACTAAAGATGAAATATTTAGTTTAGAAAGCTGCTCACTATTCACATTGGAATGCTTTAAGGGCGCACGGTAGTTGTGGCCCATGTGGACTACGTATATCCGACAAAGATGGTAATAAACATTCCCAGGTATGATCCTCTTGCACTGGGGACAGCAACCATTGGGGGGAGTTCACCCTTTCATGGACGAAGTGTTTTCGTTGGTATATCCTCTTGATTGCTGGCTACCATGTCCTGTGATCATCGTAATTCTTCATTGCGAGTCTGTATAAGCCGTTATCAATCAGTAGCAACCATCATCAATCAGTAGCAATTGTTGTCAGTCATGCCTAAACGCTGATCGTCAGTAATCACCAACCAACATGGGCGCTTCCTGCCAAACCAATACGCACGCTTGGTGAACCATGACCAGTGACTATCCAAACAGAAACCAACCATTGCCTACCATTATCAATCATACTGTTCCTTCACCACCCAGGAAGCACCCACGAACCCGGCAGTTGTCTTCCAATTGTAGTTCGATCATCAATCATAAACCATCAACCCAACCCTTCACCCACCATTCGCATCAACCAAGCCTTGCTCCACCACCACTTGGCAACCCTTCAACCCCTTAACGTATCACGAAGCCACCATGTGCCCAGCTGAAGCACAGGACCTTCACCGTGACCCCGGAGGCACCTTGATCTCATCCTTATGCTTCACCACCGCCTGTGCTGCATCGTCCAGGGAGGAGGGCACCGGTAACTCCATCACCTTGGCACTTCCGGGGCAATGATGGGCTGGTCGTCCGCTAAGGGTTGGTGAAGGCTTGGGGGAATGGTGAACCACTGTGGATGAATGATGCTTCAAAGGATGGATTAAGGGTGGTAAAGGTTGGTCAATGATTGGTGAATGGTGGATTAAGGCCTGGTCAAGGGTGGGTTGAGAGTTCGCACTTCAAAAGCTATGGCGGGTTTGAGGCTTGGTGGATGATGAACAATGGTGGGTCAGTGATTGTAATGATGAGCTAACACTGGAGGGTTCATGTTGGTTGGTTGAGGGTGGTTGACTCAACAACTGACATCAACTATCAAACATGAGAGATTCACCAACGCTTAACAATCACCAGGTCTTAACCATCATCAATGTTTGATGGCCCATTGAAGAGTTAAATGTAGGGTTGGCAACTGGTTGGCGAATGTATGAAGATCGAAGAAAATCACTGATGATGGTTAAATATAGAAATATCCTTATGATCTTATGTAAATATTTACCTATGTTTGTCAAGTATTCAATCAACCATTGTTAAGTTGGCTGATGGATCTTAATGGCAAGGAGTTGACAATTGTTGGTTCATGACAATGGTGAATATGCTTGCCAATGGTTGCCTATGGTTGCTTACTCCTGTTGAATTAAAGTTGGTTAACGGCGGCATTACGGTTGGTTCATGGTTGGTTCAGATTTGGTCCCCAAGTAAGTAAAACCGAGATGGTCAGTCCTCAAGAATTTGGACACGTTTGAGAATCCTGTTCCCCTGTTCAATTCCAAAGATAACACACCCTTTATTGGAAAGATCCACTCCCCAATATGGATGCCTCTATGCACTATCTTTCGTTGCTATAGTACTCCCAGTGATCGAAAATGGACGATCAACCATCTGGAGTTGTCCCCAAGACGCTCCAACGTTGCTGGACAATGTAGTGGCATGATATCCCACCCCCCGATATCTCTATTTTTGCCTTCAGCCTTGAGTGCTATGTTTGGAACATTGTTACTCTGCGTCGCTGTTGTTGGCCATTCTTGTCGTGTCATCGTGATGTTTTTTTCTTTCAGGTCATTGGTTGTCCTTGCTTTTTTTGTTCTCGTCGTGTGGATGATGTAGTGGTTGTCTCAGAAGCCATCAGCCAAAACCGACAAAGATATGAAACCACTAAATAGACGTTGTTCAACCATTCTCGTGGATTATTATCCATGGACGAAAGCCAAAAAGAAACAAAACCACCAACCAAAAATTCTTGAACCATAAGCGTGATGTCACACCATTATCCACAAAAATTCTTCAACCATAAGCCTGATGTCACACCATTATCCACTATCACTTGCCACAAAGTTCATCCCCTAATTTCTCATTATCCCCCCCAAAAAAACCACTAGAGTGACTCTAGAATTGCCATTATCACGTACAATCATGTATATATATATATATATATATATACATATATATATATATATTATCCCCTAATATCCCCCATCTTTCCCATTCTCGTGGCCATTCTCAGCCACGATCCGTTCTCCAAGGCACGCCCTCCACGGGGCTCATGGCAGCACTGCTCTCCACCTCTTCGAAGCCCATCCGGAGATAGAACTTCAGCAGCTCCTTCGAAGCCACAACGAACCGTGAAGGCTGGGAGGTGAACGCATCGCCAGTGCCTTACCATGGTTACCCTGGAGGTGAGGGCATCTCCATGTGATTTTCTATGGCTAACTATGGTTTATAGTGGATAAGTATGGTCAATAGCAATGAACTGCGGGGGGAGAACCAACACTAGTTGCTTGGATGTGAGATTAGCATCCCCAGGGATCGTGTTACTGGGAACCTGAGTTGCCATGGCTAGTGACTGGGGTTTGTGAACTGCTACCGGCTACAGGGTGCAACTAAACATGTTTTGTTTCTTTCCCCAAGTGGGCGAATGGTTCCAGCATCGGGGTGCATAGATACAATGTCATTGAACACGATACAATTGTGAATACATGTTGGCACATGTCGCAAAAACAGAGTGGTCAAAAAATCGAAGCAAGGTTGTCCCTGGTAAGATCGCATGTGTAATGTAGTCTTTGGATGGTTGGGTGCGAGCTTCCATGCCCAACTTATCTACAAACTGGCTGGTCCGAGCTCCCCGCTACTGCCAGACCAAGAAGTCTGCCAGAACCATGAGCTGTCTGTGTCTTGATGAACCCTAAGCATGTGGCTATAGGTCAAGGGCCCCTGTACCGCACCAAGGGTCCCTAATAGGGCCGCCGTCCTGCTGTTGCTCTAACAGTTCGGCGGTCTTGATCGAGGTCGGTCGCTTCCGACCTCGTTCGTTGACGGCTAGCGCAACATGTGTTCACATCACCTTTCAGGTTCTCATGATTGATGATGTGAACATACTAACACATACTAACACTATCTGTGTCATCACCTGTTGAATCGGCTATAGTGTGCGTATCGATTCTTTAATGGATACAAAGATCCATCAAAAATAGTTATCAATGTGAATGGCCAATGAGATGATCGTGATTTTGATTCAATCCGTCAATCCGTGAATCCTGCCTCTTCTCTTCCATGAAAAACATGTAATTAATCATTGACCATCCACATACTTACGCATCTGCAAATTGTTACAGTCAGTGGCTTCCAGAATAGCGGATCAGACCGGCTCCTGATTGCCTGAGTTGAGGCATTTGGTTCATAATCCGCTCTTTGGGTTCGCAAGAATCGCTGGTTCTATTTGCTGGTAGATGATGCTTGACATGGATGAACTTTGAGATTCACTCGTAACCATAGCACAGGATAAACAACCTCAAAAAAAAAACAAGACACCAGGAGAGCTGGTCGCCACTGCTCCAGCGAGGAAGAAGTGGTCAGAAATGAGTTGGCTCACAGGCACATGTATGTAAATGGTTCATGTACATAATCATTTTAGGAAGGTCTATTTTATAAGTATATATCTGCTCAATATCATTAGATTGGTCATTTGGAACTAGTTGAATCTTGACTGTTGAGTTACGAAAAGGTATTCGGGTAGAAAACCTGGTATTCTTGAAAAAGGACCCGTCCAGGGAATGATCTACTTGATATGCAGCATTGCTCAAATACTCAAAGAGCGACGCAAACAACATCAAAAAAAAACAGAAGACAAAAAACAACTATGAAAAAACACACACGCACAAGATCACACATGTATAAAGAATACTGAGGCCGTTTGTTCCATTTGTTCAAGGCATTTGGATCACAACGCGAATAATAACAATCCAAATCAAATGGTGACACAAACCAGCGCCAGTTTCTTTCATGATTGTTGTCACATGCCCAGGGCAGGTATCGAAAGCGTTGTTTTGCCGTGCTGTCCACCACAAGAGCAGAGATGGATATCTGCTCCACTGCTTTCAGCAATTGATTCGAAATAGGACTGATGAGGGATGGTTATCTAATTGAACAAACTGGATGGTTTGCATGGTTGAGAATTGACCAGTCAATCCATGCTCCAACATCCATGCTTTTGTCATCTCCAGCACCTTAAGTAAGATTCATTCCTAAGAGCTTTTTATGTCCATTGCCCACCATTTATTGGCTTATACACCAGTAATGTTGTTGATGCCAGAACTATTTTATGTTTAAACCTCATAAACGTGTGGATAAGACATGCAAGTACGTGTCCACATGTCCGGCCATATCCTAGTAATCCTCATCATTAATCGTTCACATTCATATCATGGCAACCCATCACCAGCCGGCGACTCCCAAGGGGCCAAAGTCGTGTGGGATCAACGAGAAGTACTGCGAACTCAGGTCGTCCAAATCAGCACCTGCCATGTTGACGAACCGGCGGCGTGGAACCCAGGGATCCCAGGCGCGCTGGAGACTGGCGCCCTGCCATGGCCTCGCGGCCCCACCGGCCCACCATCAGCACTCCCCCAGGCCTTTCTTCTTCAAGGCGGCTTCGATCTTGTCCAAAACCGCCTGGCCTTTGGCAATCTGCGCCTGGGACGCTCAACAACGGCAATGATAGGAGTACAACATGGCAATACACAGTGTAACATGACAGGATTCGTTGATTCAGGCCTTGGTCAGTACCCAACAAACCCCAAAACTGATGGGGTTCCAGTTGTTGGTCTGTTTTGGTGTATGTATACAAACGGCTGGAAATATGTGTACAAAGAGATAGATCTGTAGATGGACATACATATATCAAGCGTCTGGGAGGAAAAACTGTTACTACTGTATATAGCTACAGTTATCTACATAGCTGTTACATGCTATTGAATTAACTTGGTGGCTGTTAGATCCCTTGCTAAAAGTCTAACTTTCAGTGGTTATATGGTAAATCAATCCAAAAAAGCTAAAAAGCTAAGTTCATAGCTGTAATCCACCCAGTTAATTAAGATTTCTTTCAGCAAGTTTTGACTCAGTAGCTGGTGGTCGCAAATGTTCTCTCGCTGCCAGGATGTGTGCCAGGTGAAGTTGTAGATCCACAGTAGGATGTGGGCACGAGCAGATTGGTAGGTGAACATCCCCACAAAGGATTCGACCACTCATTATGAACCATTGTGAACCTCACATTTCTCCCTATGTCTCGCTAGGCTGAGATGCGGAGAAAAATCATAAAAGCTGTGAGGTAAACCAGGACCAACGATATTGTTTATGAGTTCTACCGGAGTCAGAATTGATTGTACGATTTGAATTGATGTGTTTAAATGATTCGTTGATCCCGATGCTCTGCCATCACCACCTGCAGGTTAGATTTTTGGCAGCTAGTCATAGCCACCAACTGCCAATCACTTTGCAAATCACCTCTAGGATAGATCCCTGATTGGACTGAAGTAGCCTTGGTGAAAACACAATTCAAAAATAGTTAGCCAATCAAACCCCGGGGGAAAGAATATCCATCATTCAAAACCATTACTGCCAATGATTCAACCCAAACCTTGGTGATTTTTGTTCATCAATCATTCACCTATCATTAACCATGGTTTTCCCTATAAAATGGCTGGTTACTATCCCCCATTATTGGTTGGTTAATGTTGACCCATAGCCATTTTTGTTCATCAATCATTCAACCGAACCTTGGTGATGGTGGCTTATAGATCCCTTGCTAAAAAAAGTAGTGGTTATATGGTAAATCAATCATATCCCAAAAACACTAAAAACCTAAGTTGCTGGGTATAAGCCATCCAGTTGGTGAAAACACAAGTCATAAACCTGATACGCCAGCTCTTCACCTTTCCTTCAAAGTGGGATGGTGCTCTACCAGGAGCTGCTCCAAAAAAGCACCCCCCCCAACACTTCGAGGCCCTGAGTTTTGCACCTAAGTGTCAATGAATAAACTACATCAATTGATTATTGTTGCTTATTGTTCAGGAATGTCAAGTGTTTGTTACTGATCCATGATTCCTTCTCAACCAGCTCAATACTTAACACTTCTCTTCTGAAGAATCATTGATCTGTGTCTAGAAACCAAACTCATAACCGCCAGCTTATTCACCGACATCATAGCTATAGCGAGCTCGAAAAAACAAGATAAACATTGCAACATTCTAAGCTAATTATACTCATGAATGGCATTAAGTTTAAGGGATTCACATCATCAATAAACTGCCCATATTTGGGACAAATCAACATCCTTTTGTGCTTAAACTGGGGGTGGTTTATGGACAAGTGGATCTCCCATTAACAATGAAAATCGCTATCACCGTTATCATAAGCATTCGAAAAAAAAACAATATAATATTTGATAATTGCTAAACACATTACTAAAACATTCTTCAAACCATGATGATAACATAAACCAGAGTCTTGACCATGACTACTTGAACCATTACAAGCATCATTAACCATAATTGCAACCATTGTGACAACCACTATCATAACCATTATTATATTGATCAGTCACCATTGTATCATAACAACCATTATCATACTCGTTAATCAGTACTATCAACCATGAAGATTGACGATCCCCAACCATTATTATTACCAACCTCAAATGGTTGTATTAAACATGTTTGGCAACCATTAAATACTGGTTAATAATAGTTAGTGGTTGTATGAACCAGTAGTATTAACCATTATTGCACTCATTAGCGGTTCTTAAACCAAATAACATCGGCTGGTTATAATAACCATTATTACTGGTTGTAATCAACCATTATTTGATAATAGCACCCATGAACCAGTAATATTAACCATTATTACTGCCATTCTACAACCAGCCGCAGCCAAACGCTGCGCTGACCCGCCACCGGGCTCCCGGGCTGCAGTCAACTTGCCCATGGGGGCCGAGCCCCCGGCAGCATCTTCGGTCTCAACGATGATGTACTTCCCTGCCCTGGCACTACGGCAGGTGGCATCGACACGGAGCTCCGAAAATCGCGCAAGAGTCAAAACGCTAGGTAGGTTCTATAGTTGATGCGATTAATTGGAATTGAGTGGTTTAACTAGCTGGTTAATAGTTGATAATAGGGGATGATAGCTAGCAACTATAGGGGATACACCAGCTATATATGGCTATGGGTCAAGCAGTTAACCCACCAATTTCATGGGGGTTAATGACCAACAATCATAAGGGAAACAATGGTTAATGATAGGGGAACCAGGGGTACCGGTTTTTGACCCACAGCCATAGAGTTCATGCGATTAATTGGAATCAAGTGGTTAATTGGATGGTTAATTGGGTGGAGAATTGGTTGCTAAAGAGATGTTAATTGATACTACAGTAATTGTACTTGGTAGGTTGTGGAGCTGCAATGGTTCTCTGTCAGAAAAATATGCAAGCAGGTATGCACGCTGTGTGATATTGAGCCGCTCGATAGGGATGGGTGGTCCCCTGTAGTTTCAATCACGGGCTTCCTTTCATTCCATACGCATGGGTGTTTCTCAAAATAGGGGTACCCCTAAATCATCCATTACTAGTCATTTATAGTGATAAACCAACCAGTTTTGGGGGTCCCCTATTCTGAGAAACACCCACATGAACTATTTTTGATAGTTAACAAAGGATGATTTAGGGGTACCCCTATTTTGAGAAACCACCACATGAACCCTTACAAAGCATGTCTTTCCATGCAAATGACAACCTCAGCTGGACAGTTGCTCTCATCCTCGGTTCCCTTTCTTCAAAAGTGCTACTCTTCTTGAAGGCTATGGACTGGTTGACCTTAGCAAAGGTACATCACTTAGTTCAAAAAAGCTGGGTGGAAAGCACTCAGCAAACTTCGGATCAAAACTTGGATTCCAATGATTGGGAAAAGCTAAACAGCTAAATATGGTGGTTTCTCAAAATAGGGGTAACCCTAAATCATCCAGTTTATTACCCGTTTATAATAGTAAACCAACCATTTTGGGCTCCCTATTTTGAGAAACCACCATATGAACTTGCCCGGCCCACTCTCTGGCATATTCGCTAACTATCGTGGGTTACAATCAATCCAGAAACAGGACGGGATCAGCTTTGGCATTGGGCAGCGGTATATAGCATTTGGACAACACCAAACTCCACGAGTAATTATATACTTTTCCATGTGGGTATGTCGAGCACGAACCATTCACACAAAGCACAACTCATGGTGCTTACTCAACGGCCAGGAGCTGTTTCTTGGCCTCTAGCCTAATTGCCGGGGAAATGCTCCTTTGGCCCCTCCTTGATTTGCACCGCTCAGTGAAGCTCCTTCCCATTCATACCCGGAAGCAGAGCCCATCCTTTGATATTATCCAGTTCATCATTACTATCCAGGCCTTTCCTGAACCATATTTCGCAGACTGCATGCACTTGTTGGTGGTTATAGATCGGAAAAAAAAATAGTTAATGGACCAACCATGCCAAAAATGCGGAACAAATGATGGTTTCCCAAAATAGAGGTACCCCGAAATCATCTTTTTGACACCATTTACAGCAACAAAAAGACAAACCATCACTTTGGAGTACCCTTATGGCTTGAGAACCCCCCCCATTCTTTAAATCACCAAACACCAAGTGACTTTGATGCATGCCTGGGCTTGAAGTCGCTGAAGGCCACTTCCCAGGCATTCGAGGTCTTCTCACGGAATTTGGACTTGAAGTCCTGGCAGCCGCGCTTTCCCTTCTGCGAAGAGCTTCCCAACGCTGAGCGGCGGCATGTTCGAATCGATATCGTGCAGAGTTAGGACGGGCAATGATGAACAAAAAACTCTGCACCAATAACACGTGTAACTATATTTGCCTTGATGTTATCTACATGTTCTCAACTGCTAGCTAACAAATTTAGAATCAGCACTGACGATTACATCAAATTCAACTCCTAATTACATGAATCCTGAGTTAACTTACACATACTCCAGTCTAGATACGGATGATCTTTGACAATTTACAACTAGTTTGGATGATGCACACACAATTAGCACTGATACTTCACCTGCTGCAAAGCAACCCAAGTTGAACCGATGAACTCCACCTCCCTGAGTCTCCCCAGCAACCCTGAGTTCCTTGATAGCCTGTTCCGGATTCAAAAACCTCAGCGGAACTAGTTGGGTCTGCAGCTATGGGTTCAGGTCCCTGCCATAGTTTGGGCCAGGGTATCCTTGGAGGCTTTTAAGGGAACACGGCACATGTTGCGGTGGGTCAAGGGACCCTGTACGCCTGGCTCTTCACATCAACAAGCCTACACTAGCCACTGTTGGGATGGGTTCATCACTACCCAGATTTTTTGGATGTTCGGTGATGACACATACCCATATGGGTGTTTCTCAAAATAGGGGGAAACCCGAAATTATCCACTATTTACCATTTATAGTAGTGGACCAGCCATCTTTGGAAACCACCATATAGCAATTGAGAGTCTATGACAACAGTGCTGGTCAATGAGCAAAATAACAATGAATTGTGACCAATGAGATTATGTCACGTGTGCAGCTATTGATTACTACAAACCCAACAACTGGCTTTTGGTTCACAAGCAAAATAACATATAGACAAGAACAACTAGTGTATATTGATTACTATAGCCTCACTTTGAACTACTGTATAGCCTTTTAGATAACAGCTGTGGGATAATACAACTACTGGTAGTTATTAAGTACGTACTATTACTGTACAAGTACAACTATTGACTTCTATGAACTATTCCTATTACTATTGATTGCTTGCAACTATTGATTACGATAAACTAACTTACAACTATGAAAACTAGAAGCAAGGTTGCTATCCCGAGGGGTCTATTTTCAATCATCCTAAGTCATTCTGGGGTAGTATAATTCATAATTCCTATGCCCAATCATTAAATCAGTATACAATACCCATGGTGATATTGCCAATTCTGCTGTTAATAACCAATTTTGCTGTTAATATATCTTATTATAACCCAATATTGAAATTCAATTCCTATACCCAATCACTGCCATGAGTTATATTAATTTTATTATGCCATTAGGTCAATAAGTGGTTAATAACCAATTCTGCTGTTAATACCCAATATTAAAATTCAATTCAATTCCTACACCTATATATATATATATATATACACAATAGCTTACAATACCAATATATACCCAACCACTGCCATGGTCAAAACAACAACCACTGCCATACCGCCCGCCCAGATACGACTGAAACTTCGTGGCACCACCTTCGCCCACACGACCCCAGCGGTTCCAGCTGTGGTACTTGCCTCGGGCGCGGTAAATGGGGGTGAAACCGTGGCGAAACTTGTGAAAACCTGGGGAAACCTGTGAAAACCTGGGGAAAACCTATGAACACCTGGGAAATGTTGGTGATACCCAGGAAAATGATGACAACTGATGGTTATAACCAGGGAGTGATGGTTTTAACCAGGGAAATGTGGAACAAAAAGCAGGGAAATGATGCCTAATACTGGTGAATAATTAGTTGTCCTAATGATGCGAACCAGCTGGATCAAAAAAGGCTGAGGGGTTCAAAAACAGCAACTTAATTGATGGTCACAACCATGGTTCATCATTGACTGCAGTCGTGAATGATTGGTGAATTATGCCTCATACTGATGGTCAATAATCGTAAATATCATGGTCATAACTATGGTTGATGACGGTCAACAATACAACTGATTGGAAGCAACAAGTCATGATTTCCATCACGTCACTTCAAAAGTTGTATGGCTGTGGGTCAAAAGCCTGTACCCGTGGTTCCCTATCATTAACCATTATCTTCCCTATAGTTGGTTGGTTATCCCCCCATTATTGGTTCATTAATATTGCCCCATAGCCGTATCCCACAAGTTGCAACCAAGTTGTCCGGATCACGTCACCGGGGCCTGGGTGACACCGGGCACTGCGTCGCAGCTATCTGCACTTTGCCCACCGCAGCTGCTGGTTCTACTGGGTGAAACACTGGCCCACTTGGAACCAGTTGAGTTTTAAGCCTCAACTCTGAGCCAGGACTTCTAATATCTTCTGCAATGTACTTGAATATCTTGTATCGAATTTCCAGAGCACCCTATTCAACGATTTCAAACGAGCAGCCTCACGGATTGCGCTCTGTGCTCCTTCGACCCCATCTTTGACCCCCCTTCTCTTTTTTCCAGGCAGTGCCGCAGTGCTTCACAGAAATGAACCGATCAAAACTGTAGGGCTGCTGCGAAGCCTCGATCTGCAGCTTGGATCGCAGCTTCAAGGCAGCAATGGATCACTGCATGGCCTTGAAGCTGCGATCCAAGCTGCGACCATTGGATCCAGGTGATGGTGATCGAGGACCGAGGAAGCTTCGCAACACATCGAGATGTGCCGGTGACGTCCTCTCTTGGATGCAACTTGTTGTAGGCTCAAGATAAGATTGAAGCTTTTAGTCCGTACAGTTGCTTGGGATTTACGTAGCCCTGGACGGTTGTATCCAAGATTAGAAACTCTGATCAACGTGCAGAGCGGCGGATCGTTGGAATCGAACTGCCGCCATGATTCTTTTTCCCTTCACATGCTCTCAGAACACCTTGACATCATCTTCAGTGTGTCCCGCAAACTTTGATGACAATCTCATGACAAGATCTTCAAACAGCCATCCTTGTCGGCCTTCTCAGGCCGCCTCTGCATGGAAAAAGCATGGCCTTTCCACAGCCTGGTGGGCTGTGGGGCTTGCGCGAGTGCAAGTCACCTCCCAGCTTGTGAAAGAATTTGTTCTTCCAAGCGGAAAAGACGCATGGGGAGGAAAGGCATGGCTTGTTGTCGAATTTGGTGCCAGTTTTCACTTACTGTGACTCTTTTCCTCTGACGAAATTGGCACGTCGCAATTCCATTAATCAATTCCAGCGATCATTTGCCGGAAACTACAGGGCGCTTCGTTGCAAGCCTCTTTGCAGAAATCCATCCAGTTCAGTGATGCAAAGCAAAGGCCGAATTCAAAACAATCCGCGGCCCCTGGTCTCGATGATCGTCTGGGAATTCAAGGCGTCCAACAGGTGACACATCATCGTAACAGGTCCTGAGATGCCACGAGCAACCAACGCTGAGTGGTGGGAACCAACCCTGGGAGGTTGTCTCTGCAGGTAGGGATAGATAAAACCTGGTCAACGATCGCAAAATGCTTACTAAAACGGCTGGTAGACCTGTTTTATCCACAAACTTGGGAACCCAAAACTGTGTAAAAGCAAATGTGTTACTACCAATGGTGGAAAACGCAGAACTTAGTGAAACAAATTGGCTCGTCATGACTGGGATGGAAAATAGTTTCAGCGCAGAGTATCGTAATTGCAGCAGGTGGACATTCAAACTCTAAATCAGGTTTGATAAGGAAATTTGAACAATCAAAAAAGCCATCAAACGCACTAGTATTCCTTCTACTGTTTGTCCACAAGAACAAAGCCAGTGGTCCAGTTGTTTCCATCACACAGCAAATAAGAAGCAACAATCCACCCACAGCTGCCATAATTCCGAACTATCTTAGGGACAGTTGCTACCTGTGGTAATCACCAGCCCTGGTGGCATATCTATTCGGCTACGCATTTAACTGGAAGAACTATAACTTGGGGGTGTCTATCATTGGTTTAAGATTTGCCACAAAAAACCGTAGTTCGAACTGGTCGGCGATTACCCCTAGTCTGTTCCTTTAACCAACTAACCATTCTCCATGCTGAGTGATTTAAGGTCAATTGATGATGATTGTTCCTTGGCTTGAAATTATCCATGCTACCCTGGTTACCCACCATGTCTGTGCCAGGCATCCATCAGGTGATTCGCCAACAACTTCGATGACTTCGCTGTAGCTGAGGACATCCTGGCTCAGCGCAGCCGGGCTGATTGAAAATGTGACATGACTGGTGTACCTTTCTACTGGCTGAGTAAGTTAGATATCAACATAACCATGGCACCCATGGGCAACTACAACGACCATCATGGACTTGCGGATAATGAAACCTAAACATCCCATCTTAACATCCCAACCAACCCACCTCAACCTCCCAACCAACCCACCACCCCCCGGCTTCACCGCCACGTCACCATGGGCATCTCATCTCCCAGGGCCCGCTGCAAGAGCTCGGCGGCGAGGCGCCACACGCCAGGCGCGCGGCGCTCGTGGCTCAAGGCCTTCAGGAGGCCGTTGAGACTCAGAACTTGCGATTCCAAGTGCTGCAGCTGGAGCCTAGGGAGCTGATTGGGAGGAGGTGCCCCTGGGGGCCGGAGGAAGCGCGGATGGTTAGCTGCTGCGGAGGAGCCGATGGTTGAGCAGGGAAGTCTGCCAATGGAATGCTGATGGATTCGGGTGGTGAAACTGATGGAATTCTGTGATGGAATTCTGCTGATTGGAGGGGAAAGCTGGTTGAGTCATGGCTGAACATCGCAGCACCGTTGACAAAAGGACAAAGGACTCCTGTAGCACCAGGGCACTCCACCTGTGCCAGGGACTGGTTCCAGTGGGATCAGAGATGATGATTTCCAACTATTGAGGTTGAAAGGTAGGGTTTAGTGTTAGGGTTTGGACGGTTTGGACTTAGGGTTAGGGTTTATTGATTAGACCCAATCACCACTTGACCGGTTGATTTCCAACCATTGGTTGATTCGATCAACCTTAGAACTATGAACCTTAGAAAACTGAAAATTGCTTAACACAATTCAAAAGCTGTAGTAATGAATGATTGGACATGGCCGCTTCAGAACTACTGATGGTGGCTCTGAATGATTGATCAAGGTTTCTACGAGGCTACGGGTTGATAATTCACCGTTCAAGAATTGTCTTGAATATCTATATTTAGATGGTAAATAATCAATATAGTTAATGGTCATGGCTATGAATATTCTTAATAATGGTGTGATCCTTCCCCATGTTGTTACTGCAATAGTAACGGCTATGAATGGTTGATATGATCATGGTTGATAATCAACTAAGGATGGTCAGCAAGTGGAGATGCAAAACAATACATAGTCTTGCACTCGTTTGTCAAGAGCAGCAGGTGGTCTGTCTGCCTTGCTTGTCTGTTGCAAGTATGGATGGTTCCTTGCTGTGAATCTCACGCCAAAAGCAGTCATAAACATGGTTGCAAACCACTTAGGTGGCCTATGATTTGGGACATAACCCTGATAAGTTGCACCCTGTGCTGAACTAATCCCAAACTAACCCTGGTGACCTTCACGACTTCCCAGGCATCAAGGCCGATCCAAGGCCTCCAATGAGTCGCCAATTCACAAGCGGTCAAGGTCGAGTTGAAGGAAACCAAGTTGGCTCGCAGCTGCTGCTCCTGTGGCAGAGCCCTCGGCTACTTCGCAAGTCGTTGGTAACGAGAATGGGATTGAGAATGGGCAACCAATGGTTGAGAATTAAAATCTTGAGAGCCACTCATCAGCGCAGCTATAAGTTGGTGAAGTTGACTAGGGTTGACTAGGGTAACCACAATGTAGTAGATATGATATGAGTATAGATATATAACTGGCAAATGTCAACCGACTTATAATGTTTGGGGGTGGCCACCCTGTACAACCATCTTGGAACCAAACCCAACAGTAGAGACCCCAGAATGTTCAGGAAACATTTATTCAAAGTATCAATCTTCTGTCATCATCCTTTCCGCTCGGTCGCAACGATCATTCTCAATGCTTTTCAAACACCCAAAAACATGGTGAATCATCGTGGATCAAACTGCTCTGCAGGAGTCCAACTGCTTTTCAAAAACACCCCTCTTGTGGGTGGATCCACGTGCAGCAGTTGAGGACCACCACCCCATCCATCCCAACCAATGGCGCTCGCCTTCACGGCAGAGGTCAGGACCCACATGGCCTGCTGCCACCGGTGCCCTTTGCCACAGGCGCTGATGGCCGCGCTGCTCCCCACGATGGAAGCGATGGTTGGGTTGCCACAGCTGTGCTGGAGCGCCAAGCGCCAGGTGCCCGACTGATCCTGACGAAAGCAGCGACCACGAAGAAAGCAGAGCTATCCAGGGGAAGTTGGGTGAATTATGGTGCTTCATTCATGGTGCTTCATTCATGGTGGTTGATGGTGGTTGATGGTGGTTGATATTGGTCAATGGTGGTTGATGGTGGCTAATGGTGCTTGATTATTGCTGATGATGGTTGATGATTGGTCTTGGTGGCATCCACTACGATGGAATCTTATTATCACTCATCTAATCCACTATCGTTAGCCTCTTTCTATTCAACAGTTGTCAAGTTGTCAACCATAAATCAGTAATATGCCCAGGATGTGTGGTTCAGTGAGAGTTTCATACACCATGTTGTGTTGCACATTGGGTAGGTTCAAAAGGTTTAGCCGTGATATCAAAAAGGCCTAATCAAAGTTGATACTCGTCATTGGGCAAATGCCCTCCACTTACATTGAAGATACCCGTTAGCAACCCTTACTACATACCAATATTTGCCAACCAACACAACGCATTGTAAAACCAGAGATCAACCGTCGCAAAAAACATGCTAACATCTATTCACCATTGATCATTGTCAATATTTGTCAATCATCAATGCCAATATTGATTGTTGTCAACTTGCCTAATGATCAAACAACCATTGATCATTGTCAATATTTTGATCATCATGCAACTTCACTCATTAGCAACGATTCATCATCCAAATGCCAGCGCTGCTTGGTTCGTTGCCTCAAGCGCTGCCAAGTTTCCAAGGCCGAAATCACCGCAGCAGAAGTCACGACGCTGAGCGGCACCGAATTCCTCGCGGTGTAGCTGACCATCACAGGGTGGATACTGCTGGGGTCCACACGGTGGCTCGTGAGATCATGCCGGGGGGCTCGTAGGGCTGGGAAGAGATGAGGTGAAACCATGGGTTCGTGGGCTGGTCATGGTTGGTGCAGCAGCTGACGGTCGAAGCATGTTGTTATACCTATGGTGACCACACTTTGGGATCATCGGCTGCATCATGTTGCTCCACCACTGCTTGATTGGCTGGTTGGACTCTAAATCCATATACCGCCTCTATGATTCATGATCAACATCTAGCCATACATATATAAACCACCAGCCAGTACTTGTTTGACCACTATCTTTGCTTATCATCTCCTACTATTAGCCATCATGAATGTTAAGCAAACCACCAGTCAGAAAAAAAAAAAACTTGTCATGAAAAACCACCCTGTCATTAACCACTATTGTTGCGTATTATCCCCTGTCATCAACCACCCCTGTTATTAACTACCATTAGACCCCTGTCATTAACCATCATTATTCGTTGGCTTTGCTTTCTCGGTGAGTTCGCCGGTCCACCGATTGGCCAGGTCTCTGATAGAACATCTCCAGGAGCTGCAACGCCCATTGCCACTCTGCAGATTTCCTCGTCCAGCCGTAGCAAGGTGTGAAATCAAAGATGGCAAGGAAAGGGTGATACAACCAGGGAAAAACCATCTAAAAACCGTGGAAAAATATTATAAATCATGAAAACAAAAAACACAACAAAAAAAAAGGAAAACGCAAAAAAACTGGGGCTTTTTGATTGACAACGGTCACTCAAGTAGGCCTTTAGTAATGGTGAAGCCGTGAAACGATTTTCATGAATGCTGAGTGACTGCTTATTACGATGATTTTAGTAATGATGGTTGCTTTCTGGTGGACTGATGGGTGGTTAGTAGTTGAAAAATGACAACGGGTTCATCAGCGACTGGTCAGTGGTGAGTGGCGGCTTGTGTTCAATCATCTACCCTCTGGTGGTCTAACATAGCAATGGAAAATCCACCAGTTATAGCTGATGTCCCAGGGTTTCCCTAAAAAATGGTGATTTTTCATTGCTATGTTAGATCACCGGAGTGTAAATATTTGGTGCATTTTTGCTCTCAGAGTGGGTTCAAGCAAATCCCCTTTGAAAGGTGACACACAGCAAGTACTCACAAAGCTCCTGGCAACGCCACACATCTTTGACCTATGCACATGTTTTGCTCCCACATGCATCAGCCCGCAGAACCTGAACCCTTGCCAGTGTTGCACATGCACGCGCATGAGTCCTGATAATGATGGGTTCCTTGCCATATGACACAAATACTCCCTGAATCTACTTCATGACATGGCTCCTGAATGAAACTCCTGAATAAAGATTCCAAGTGTATTCAACTCAGGAGTGTCCCGAGAATGGATTATAATGTAACTCTTGAAGCTGTGATGATATAATCCTGTACTATTCATGCCCAAAAATTGCAGAACCAATAAGTCGACAATAAGTCTTGTTTCGTGCTTCATATTGGAATTTCCATTACGTTACAATCTCATTGCTTGTTATCCCCCATTAGCCAATAATCATTTAACACTACTACAGTAGAAACCATTGCACCACTATTACATGCATGATTTGTCACGTTATCCCCTCAACCAGGAGCACCGCCAAGCCGTTCGCCCCAGGCTCGCGCAGGTACTGATGGCCGCATTCAACGAAATGGTATCGATTTGCAGGGACACATCGTCCATGTGCTGAAGCAGTGCCAGAGCGACCTCGACTGGTGGGCAACCAGGTTTCAAAATGAGGTTCGTTGGCGAAGTCGGCCAGGTATTCAGAGCTATTGATTGAGTTGGACGTTCCATGTCCATGGCCGGTCAGCATGATCGGACTGGCCCTCTCATGTTAGGAATTGGAAAAAACGAACAAGTAAATGAACAACATGCAGCACAAATGAAATAGCATATGGTTGATTAGTACCCTATTCCTTTGTTGGAATCGGTGTTTCTGCAGCAAACACCACCACCAACAGCACCAACGAGACCACCACCACCACTATCAACAACAATAAGAACTGTGATAATAATAACAAACAATAAGAAAAAGAACAACGACGTAACAACAACATCAACAACAACAACAACAACAACAACAACAACAACAACAACAACAAACAGAGTATAGTGAGCACCTGCCAATTCGACATCTTCTCGGCAGCACTGATGGCAGCATTGTAGAGGACCACGTCTGCCTTGATCAACTTCTCCTGTGTTCCAAGGTGCCGGTTCCACCAAATATGAAAGGTTCCAGGTTTGATTCGCTCAAAATTTCAAACCTCATTAGTCTGGTTGGTGGTTGAACCACCCCTATGAAAAATGTTAGTCAACCAACTATTAATTGTTCATAATCAACAGGAAAAACAAAAAATGTTTGAAACCGCCAATCAGTAGTGTGTTGCTACAAATCACTTGAGCCCATCAGCTAGAGCACAACATGTCCTTCCTGTCCGCCTTGAAAAGCAAACATCATCACAAACACACAGTGATTTCATCCCCAAAATGTCACACATGGAATATGGTGCTTTCTCAAAATAGGGGGTACCCCCAAAATGGTTGGTTTACTGCTATAAATGATCACTACTGGATGATTTAGGGGTACCCCTATGACTTGAGAAACCACCAGATGTCAGCTATGGCTATCCACCGCTGCCCGGCTGCCACCAACCCATGGTGCCATGTCGCCGGGTCACGTGGAGCTCTTCCAAGATCCAACAGACCTTGGTCCAGGTGCTGCTCGCTGCTGTCATTGCCTCAGCTGGAACGCTTGCATTGGGTGTCCATCAGCCAAGGCACGAAGAAACAAATGATATGTATATCAGTGATATAAATATATGAATATATAAATATATATATATATATATATAGATAAAAATATATATATATATAAATATATATTAAATTATATACAACACATATGTTTGTTCGATGCTTATGATATGGTCGATTTGTGCTTTATAGTGGTTCTTAACATTTCCCAGTCTGTGCAGCTGATCAACAGTTCGGTCCAGTGGCGGAAGTGAAACTGATCTGGTCCCGTTGCACGCCGCACATCTCCATGGCATGCCTGGGACGGCCCTGACATCTCCGTGGTATCAGCTGGCGCAGCGCTAAGTGATCCGTTGGAAACCTCGAGCTTTGGGGCTTCACCTCACAACCCATTGACCCAAAGGTGTATCTGTGTCAGTTCTAACACAACGAGTTGATTGGAAGTAATTTCTGGACGTAGATTTGTCATGGGACATCTTGAAAGAACAAGATTCTGGGAATGGAATCCTTTCTGTACATGATGAATGTGATCAACATTCTTCAACCACCCTGGCTACAGGTTGGGACGACTTCACTTGCCCTACTGAATCAAGAGGTGTGACCACCTCCTCACTAAGCATGTGCAATGAGATGACCCCACTTTGCCCATGATTTTCAACCCGAGCTTCATAGATTCCAGGGCCAAAGGCCAAAGAGCAGCTTTCTCACAACAACCTGAGCTGCGAAGTCCGGAGAGTCCGTTGGTTCTCTGGTTCCCTGGTCGTCCCAGAATAGCAGGGTCACCAGCGGCTGAGTTGAGAGGGTCCCATCCACTAGACATCCATTAGTGAACCTTGGCAAAACGATGAGATGACAAAGCTTGGACCTCAGCTGCTGGCTGGGTAGATATGGTGGTGTCTCAACCCCCTCCAATTATCATCCTTTATTCACCATTTGTAGTACTATTAATGTTGCCTCTGCGCAAAGAATCACATCTCTACATCCATTGCTTCAGGACAGGTGCTAGAAACGAATGGCTAAACCATTTGTAGTAATAAACCATCCATGTTGGGGTATCCCCAGCTAGTCAGAAACCACCACAGATTGATGATGACTCAAGGATTATCAACAACCAACCAAAACAGGTACATGTACCAAGAATGGCCATCTGCCGGCGATTGGGTAATAGCTATACTATGTTGTAACTAATCCCATGAAAACGATGAGTCAGTTGCAAGGAGCTTGTTGCTTGCTTGGGATATGGGTAAAGGTTTTGGTAGGATCAGCTAAACAGTTGTGATTTCCAGCAGAACCCCTAATTCCCGCCCACAATCAGGTATCAAAAAACTGTAGACACCCAACACAGATCCAGGCAAACGACCGAATGTGTTCAGAATTTGAA
This sequence comes from Symbiodinium kawagutii, assembly GCA_009767595.1. Taxonomy (NCBI): domain Eukaryota; class Dinophyceae; order Suessiales; family Symbiodiniaceae; genus Symbiodinium; species Symbiodinium kawagutii. The sequence goes on along the minus strand of VSDK01028387.1, from coordinate 121,063 downwards.
GGCATGACCTCATTGCAATGTTGCATGAGCCTGTTCATCAGGAACAAAGTGGTGGTTTCTCAAGTCGTAGGGGTACTCCCAAGTCATCCAAGATGAGTCATGTATCGTATAGTAGTAAACCAAAGACTTTTTTGGGGGGTGCCCTATTTTGAGAAAGGACCAAGTCTCCATTTGGGATGCTGTGGGTGATTTGGGACGGTACCACAGTGGCGAGCTTTATATACCCTGCTCACATCTTGGAAGTCTTCAAAGAGCCACTGACCAAGGAACTAATCGCGGCATTGAAACCGATGACCGAAGCAAAGGAGTCCTGCAGCCAACGCCAGAATTGGCATATCGTCTGCATCTGGTTCGTAAGATCTTCCCCTGCAGTTCTTTGCAGTGCATAAGAATGATGGATGGAAGAATTCTTCTTCCAACATCTATCATCCTCTTGAACTATTCAATCGTGGGAGTGAGTTGCTTTTAACGAGGATATGGCTTGGTTTACACAATATCCGTGGCTTTCAATGGAAACCTCCCCCGGAAAAAGGCTGCATAATCAAGGGTGATCCATCACTATGATTCACTATGGACGATCACTCTTTGTTGGGAGTTCCGAGTACCCCCTGTGATGAGTGCCATGATGTGCCATGGGAATTTACGGCAGGAAACAGCAAGAATATGACCAGCCTGAGAAACACCTTCTGAACAAGTTGGCAGGTTCACCTGCTTGCTGATTGATCTTCAGTACGCAGTGACCAACAACCAGCACTGCCGAACGAATGGTTGCTCAATTATTCCCCAAAGACTTTGTGGGTAAATCCCCCATGTTTAGGATACTGGAAACATACTTACCTGATATATAACCATCATCAACCAAATAATCAGCCATGATTAATTGATCATTGTCAATCAAGATCCACAATGAATTCCATTCCTCTCCCATCTCCACCTACCGTACGGCTGCTGCCCAAGTCCTTGCACAGTAAGCAGCCCGCTTCTCGCCAGCGCGCAGATTTCTCCAAAACGCTCAGTGCGGAATTCCTCGGGCAGCTGCCAAGCACCAAGCTGAAACACCACGGAAGGAGCAACAATAGTCGGGATGATAAGTAACAACAGTAGGGAATGTATACAGTACCAACTAAAGATGGTGGTTTCTGAAAAGAGGGAACACCCAAAATGGATGTATTCCACCTTGTCACGGATGTGGCCCCTATAGAACTCCCCCAAAATGGATGGTTCGTTCGTTCATTCCTATAAATCATTCCCTTCGGAGAATTCGAATCCTATCAATCATATCCCAAATTCCTATCAATCATTCACATAGGAGGGGTTCCTTAGCTCATTACCCTCCCCCTGGCTCCGGATTCCACGAGGCTCCCCTGGCCAAGTCACTGGGAGATTTCATTGGCACCGGCAGGGGACGAGGTCAGGGAAGCTCATGGCGGCCCGTGGTGGTGAACCTGCGTATGAAATAGGGAAGCCGTGCAGCAGTACGGCTCTTGGTGAGCTTCACTTCAATCAGTTCAATATATGGGTGTTTCTCAAAATAGGGGACCCCAAAAATGGCTGGTTTATTACTATCAATAATAGAATATTGGATGATTTGGGGGTCCCCTATTTTGAGAAACCGCCATATGGCTGTGGGTCACTTTTCACCAACCAACTTTCATGGGGGGTATTCACCATCAATAATAGGGAAAACAATGGCCAATGATGGGGGAACCAGGGGTACAGGGTGAACTGACCCACAGCCATATACCACCAATCTCAATCTATCACGATCTACTGCTACTATTGTTTACAACAGGTCCGGAATTCCTGAACTGATGCGAAATCTACCCTAATGTTGGTTTGGTTGATGGGCTGTGAAAACAGCGCAGGGGTGAACATTCATCCCAAATCTTCCCAATCATCGAGTAACGCCCGCTGTAAAAATAAACGGACTGTTCAACCTGATGGTTCATGGTCAATGGTTGCAAGGACCAAAATTTCATTGAACATCAAAGAACAACACAATCAAGGAGTCACGATAATCGCAAAGTGACAAAGCCAGGCACGATAAGAAAACACCAAACATGTATAATCACAATAGTCAACAATGTAATCACCATAGTCAACTACTATCATATCCAACGAAAGCTCGGTGCCTCCCCAGGGCTCGCGTGGCCTCAGGTGTCTGCAGCAACAGAAGCAGCACCAGCTCCCAGGACGAAGAGGATTGCAAGGAGTCCATGGTGGTGTTGTAGCTGATCACGTCAGCCTTGGCTGGTGAAACCAGCTGGTGATTCACCAGCTGTGGATGTTGATCACCAAGTAAGGACCATGAGTTTTGGACCTTTGTAAGCCAGACTAGGTATGGATGGTGAAGAAAAGATAGAGGAAACAATGGTGGTGATGATGATGATGATGACGACGACGGCGATTCTGATGATGGCACAACCCCCATTTGCAGTGTGTTTCACGAAAAGGAGCGATACCACTGCTCCGAAAACAGTAGTTATTGTTCATACTTTTTCCAGCAGGGAAACCAGTGTCATGGACAGTACAAAAATCAAATTTGAGCAAATTCTACTCTCAATCAAGCCACAACGACTGCCTGTACTACTGCCGCACTCGTGAATTCAAAGCCTGACTCTTCCCGGATCAGTTCTGCAGAAACCGCCCGTTTGGATGCATGTGGATGTTGAATTGCGTTGCCCCAACCATGTCAACATGATGAAGACCTTGGTATTGAAACGTATTGACACCATCGTTTTCGGTTCCGGTTCGAGGTTCCAACCCGGTTTGAGGGATTCCTGGGATGCAACCTATCACCATTCGTTCAGTGGAGGATTGGAGGGGTTGATGTAGAACCAACATCAATCGACAGCCGGACTGACTAGGAATTTCTTGAAATGGTGTTACCCCCAAAGTGATGCTATTCCGATCAAAACGAACCCTTTATATAGACTGGTTCAAGGGTTATATAACCCTGTTCGAGGCTAGATTTGAAGGGCTGCAACCACACACTGTAGGTACCGAGTTGGGATCATTGGGTGCGTCCCTAGATAGATGTGCCCCAAACATACCCAAACCAATACTGGTTTTACCAAATATTAAAATCATGTATTGGTAGGATTTTGTAGCTGTGGTTTTAATATTTGGTAGCTTAAAAATTACTTTACTTCGAGTGATCCCCACCATGTCATGTCATCGCCACTTGTTGACTCCACTTTTGTGTGACATTCTCTCCTACATACCTTCTGACATTCATTCTGACAAATCTTCTGACATTCTCTCTGGCATACCTTTGGACATTCTTTCTGACATCGTTTTTGGCACATCTTCTGACGTTCTTTCTGACAACTTTCTACTCGGACATTCTTTCTGGCAAATCTTTTGACATTCTCTCTGACATCTCTTCTGACATTCTTTCTGACATATCTTTTGACATTCTTTCTGACATATCTTCTGCCAATCTCTCTGAAATTCTCTCTGACATATCTTCTGACATTCTTTCTGACATATCTTTTGACATTCTCTCTGACATTCTTTCTGACATCTCTTCTGACATTCTTTTGACATTCTCTTTGACATCTCTTCTGACATTCTTTCTGACATCTCTTCTGACATTCTTTCTGACATCTCTTCTGACATTCTTTCTGACATCTCTTCTGACATTCTTTCTGACATCTCTTCTGACATTCTTTCTGACATCTCTTCTGACATTCTTTCTGACATCTCTTCTGACATTCTTTCTGACACATCTTCTGACATATCTTCTGACATATCTTCTGACATATCTTCTGACATATCTTCTGACATATCTTCTGACATATCTTCTGACATATCTTATGACATATCTTATGACATTTCTTCTGACATTCTATCCTGACATTTCTTTTGACATTCTCTCTGACATTCTTTCTGACATATCTTCTGACATTCTCTCTGACATTCTTTCTGGCATTCTTTCTGACATGTCTTCTGACATATCTTCTGACATTCTCTCTGACATTCTTGAAGCATATCTTTCGACATTCTCTCTGACAGATCTTCTGACATTCTTTCTGACATGTCTTCTGGCATATCTTCTGACATTCTCTCTGGCATTCTTTCTGGCATATCTTTTGACATTCTTTTTGACATCTCTTCTGACATTCTTTCTGACATATCTTCTGACATTCTCTCTGACATTCTTTCTGACATTCTTTCTGACATATCTTCTGACATTCTCTCTGACATTCTTTCTGACATATCTTCTGACATTCTCTCTGACATATCTTCTGACATTCTCTCTG
>VSDK01028387.1:99441-116410 GCA_009767595.1 Symbiodinium kawagutii | reverse complement strand
GATGGTCGCGGTTGAGGTCCGGCAGCCACCAGCAGGCATACGTGATCGTGGTTGAGGTCCGGAAGCCACCACTGGCCGCAGATGGTCGCGGTTGAGGTCCGGCAGCCACCAGCAGGCATACGTGATCGTGGTTGAGGTCCGGAAGCCACCACTGGCCGCAGATGGTCGCGGTTGAGGTCCGGCAGCCACCAGCAGGCATACGTGATCGTGGTTGAGGTCCGGAAGCAACCACTAGTCGCGCTTGGTCGTGGAGGAGGACGAGGAGGACAAGGAGGATGAGGAGGAGGAGCAGTCAACTCTGATAAAATCTAACAACCCTCACCTGACAGGTGGGGAACTAAGCTTTTTCCCAATTAAATATATTTGGTAGCTTAAAAAATAAGTTTTTCCCAAAATTTAAAATAGCTTAATACCAATATATTTTAAATATTGGTTTAACCAATAGTTTGTGCAGCTTTGGGAGGCTGCATAGGTACCAACCACCAAACTGCACCGTCGCGACGGGCCGTCAAGGCGCTTGTACGTCACTGCTTCTCATTCCGTTCCTGAGCAGCGACCACTCCGGGGCTGATGGTCTGCTAAATATACTCCACTGCAACACGCGGCAGAAAATGAAACTACTAAGTGGTTTCTCAAAATAGGGAACATCAAAAAAATGTTATGTTTTGCCTTTAATCAAAAAAAAACAAATGAATAGAATTAAATGTAAAGGATGATTTGGGGGTATCCAATATTTTGAGAAACCACCAAATGTAAGATCGTACAAGTACAACGACGAAGACTTAGTTCTGATCGTACATCTACATTTGGCCTCACTCGTATCTTGCCAGCAAAAATCAAACAATCATCGACCAGGATTTGGTTGAGTCATATTCCTGAATTGAACAAGTAAATGCCGGTACAAACAACTGTCACTCAATGCGATCACGACCACATCAATCAACTACAATGAGTTCATGCGTCAAAAAAACACATAAAAACATATGCAAAACGCTAAACTCTTCCTGTCCAACCGGGGCCGGGTGCTTCCAATGAAGGCACCTATAGTGATTTCATATGGGAGCATCCACAAATAGAAACAGCCCTGAACCAGCCCTAAACACGTCAAAACACCCATGTCAACCCAGGGCGGCGCTAGGCCCCAAATCTGGTCACGCTGAGTCGCTGTCTTTGAATCTTTCACCACGTTGCCATTCACCAGTGCCGCATCTTAATTGAATAGTTTCTCATCAACCACCCCTGGAGTTGTTCATTTCAGCAACTATGAGGTTTTACAACTCATACATGCACATGCCAACCTCTAGCTACCCCATTGGCTGGTAACAACCTCTCGTCACCAAATAAACAACTCGAAAGATGCATCTTAGTTGAAACAAATCTTGGTGCTTTTAATCAACAACACCCCTTTAAAGCCTGCAATCAATTCAAAAAAAGACCTGGATGATCCCCATTCAATGAAAATAGGACCCTTTTAATCATCACACCCCTTTAATCAATTTAAAAAAGGTACAGCTCAGGGCTGCTCTCATGGGTGGATGGTCTGCTCCAAGCTTCAGCATGTGCAAGGCACGTCGCCAGCTGGAACGGTACGCCTTCAAGGCTGAGTTGTAGGTCACCAGCGTTGGCCGTAGAGACTCAGATCTGGCCTGGCGGATGCGTCATCGATGCGTCAGCATTCACCAAGGAGAAGGATGATGATATATGGACATGGGTCAATATTAACCAACCAACAATAGCTGGTTAATAGTTAATAATAGGGGATAACAACCAACAATAGTAGGGGATGATTTATGTCCTTTTTCTTTGTATGGTCTGTATGGTTGTTGTAGTGTTTTTTTCTTTTATGGTTTTAATTAAATATATATATATATCTATATATTGGTTAATCTAGTGTTTGTCTAACGGTTTATGATGACTGTCACATGGTTGTGGTTTATCAATATTTATGTTTTGTTATGTTGAATTAATATGTTATCTTATCAATTATACCAGCGTTGACCCCAAACAGGAAATGATAAAGGTTGGAATATCTCAATGCTGATAGTTTATTTGACAAATGGGAGACAAGTGATGGAAACAATGCAACCAACCGGACCCAGAGTGGGAGACAAGTGGGAGACAAATAAAAGACAGATGGGAGACAAGTGAAGGGAATCATACGACCAACCAGACCAAGAGCGGTAGACTAGACAAGTAAGAGACAAATAACAGACACATGGGAGACAAGTGAGAAAAATACGCGACCAACTGGACCCAGAGGCGACACGGGAGACAAATTAAAGACAAGTGGGAAACAAGTGCGAAAAATCACGCGACCAACCAGAGTGGGAGATAAGCGGGAGACAAATGAAAACAATGAGACACACGTGGCGGAAACCATGCGCCCAGGCTGGGAGACAAGCGGGAGACAAATGAAGGACAAATGGGAGACAGGTACAGGAAATCATGCGACCAAGTCGACCCAGAGCGGGGGAAAAAAGGGAGACAAATGAAGGACAAATGGGAGACAAATACAGGAAATTATGCGATCCAAGTGCACCCAGAATCGGGGAGAAGCGGGAGAAAATGAAGGACAAATGGGAGACAAGTACAGGAATTCATGGGACCAAGTGGACCCAGAGTAGGAGAGAAAGGGGAGACAAATGAAGGACAAACGGGGGACAAGTACAGGAAATCGTGCGACCAAGGGACCCAGAGTGGGAGGGAAAGGGGAGACAAATGAAAGACAAATGGCAGACAAGTACAGGAAATCATGCGACCAAGTGGACCAGATTCGGCGGGAAGCAGGAAACAAATGAAAGACAAATGGGAGACAAGTACAGGAAATCATGCGACCAAGTGGACCCAGAGTGAGGATTGACAGGGGAGACAAATGAAGGACAAATGGGAGACAAAGGGCCCAGAATGGGGAAAGAAAGGTGACACAAATGAAGGACAAATGGGAGACAAATTAAAGGAAATCACGCGACCAAGTGGACGCAGAGTGGGAGAGAAAGGGGAGACAAATGAAGGACAAATGGGCGACAAGTGAAGGAAATCATGCGACCAAGCTGGCCGAGAGTGAAAGACAAGTGAGAGACAAATGAAGGATAAACGGGAGATAAGTGAATGAAATCATGCGACCAGGTGAACCCAGAATGGGAAAGAAAGAAGAGACAAATGAAGGACAAACGGGAGACAAGTACAGGAAATCATGCGACCAAGTGGACCCAGAGTGGGAGAGAAAGGGGAGACAAATGAAGGACAAATGGGAGACAAGTGAATGAAATCATGCGACCAAGCAGACCCAGAAATGGAGACAAGTGGGAGACAAATGAAAGACACATGGGAGACAAGTGAAGGAAATCGCGCGACCAAGCAAATCCAGAAGTAAAGACAAGTGGGAGACACATGAAAGACAAATGGGAGACAAGCGAAGGAAATCATGCGACCAAGCAGACCCAGAAATGGAGACAAGTGGGAGACAAATGAAAGACACATGGGAGACAAGTGAAGGAAATCGCGCGACCAAGCAAATCCAGAAGTAAAGACAAGTGGGAGACACATGAAAGACAAATGGGAGACAAGCGAAGGAAATCATGCGACCAAGCAGACCCAGAAATGGAGACAAGTGGGAGACAAATGAAAGACACATGGGAGACAAGTGAAGGAAATCGCGCGACCAAGCAAATCCAGAAGTAAAGACAAGTGGGAGACACATGAAAGACAAATGGGAGACAAGCGAAGGAAATCATGCGACCAAGCAGACCCAGAAATGGAGACAAGTGGGAGACAAATGAAAGACACATGGGAGACAAGTGAAGGAAATCGCGCGACCAAGCAAATCCAGAAGTAAAGACAAGTGGGAGACACATGAAAGACAAATGGGAGACAAGCGAAGGAAATCATGCGACCAAGCAGACCCAGAAATGGAGACAAGTGGGAGACAAATGAAAGACACATGGGAGACAAGTGAAGGAAATCGCGCGACCAAGCAAATCCAGAAGTAAAGACAAGTGGGAGACACATGAAAGACAAATGGGAGACAAGCGAAGGAAATCATGCGACCAAGCAGACCCAGAAATGGAGACAAGTGGGAGACAAATGAAAGACACATGGGAGACAAGTGAAGGAAATCGCGCGACCAAGCAAATCCAGAAGTAAAGACAAGTGGGAGACACATGAAAGACAAATGGGAGACAAGCGAAGGAAATCATGCGACCAAGCAGACCCAGAAATGGAGACAAGTGGGAGACAAATGAAAGACACATGGGAGACAAGTGAAGGAAATCGCGCGACCAAGCAAATCCAGAAGTAAAGACAAGTGGGAGACACATGAAAGACAAATGGGAGACAAGTGAAGAAAATCATGCGACCAAGCAGACCCAGAAATGGAGACAAGTGGGAGACAAATGAAAGACACATGGGAGACAAGTGAAGGAAATCATGCGACCAAGCAGACCCAGAGGTGGAGACAAGTGGGAGAATAAGGAAAGACAAATGGGAGACAAGTGAAGGAAATCATGCGACCAAGCTGGCCGAGAGTGAAAGACAAGTGAGAGACAAATGAAGGACAAATGGGAGACAAGTACAGGAAATCATGCGACCAAGTGGACCAGATTCGGCCGGAAGCAGGAGACAAATCAAAGACAAATGGAAAAAAATACAGGAAATCATGCGACCAAGTGGACCCAGAGTCGGAGTGAAAGGGGAGACGAATGAAGGACAAATGGAAGACAAGTACAGGAAATCGTGCGATCAAGTGGACCCAGAGTTGGAGAGAAAGGGGAGACGAATGAAGGACAAATGGGAGACAAGTAAAGGAAATCATGCGACCAAGTGGACCCAGAGTGGGAGACCAGAGTGGGAGACAGGGACGCAAGCCCGGAGACAAGTGGGAGACAGGGATGCAAGCCAAAATCATCCGAACAAGGCAAGCGACCCTTTTCAAAGGAGTAAGAACCCCATACCGGTAAACTTGTTTGGGGAAAGAAAAACAAATGGGAGACAAATGAAGGAAATTATGCGACCAAGCTGGCCCATAATGGAAACGAGTGGGAGACAAATGAAAGACACATGGGAGACAAGTGAGGGAAATCATGCGACCAAGCTGGCCCAGAGTGGGAGACAAGTGCGAGACAAATGAAAGACACATGGGAGACAAGTGAAGGAAATCATGCGACCAAGCAAATCCAGAGGTAAAGACAAGTGGGAGACAAATGGAGGACACATGGGAGACAAGTGAAGGAAATCATGCGACCAAGCAGACCCAGAGATGGAGACAAGTGGGAGACAAATGAAAGGCACATGGGAGACAAGTGAAGGAAATCATGCAACCAAGCAGACCCAGAGGTGGAGACAAGTGGGAGACAAAGGAAAGACAAATGGGAGACAAGTGAAGGAAATCACGCGACCAAGCTGGCCGAGAGTGAAAGACAAGTGAGAGACAAATGAAGGACAAATGGGAGACAAGTACAGGAAATCATGCGGCCAAGTGGACCCAGAGCGGGAAAGAAAGGGGAGACAAGTACAGGAAATCATGCGGCCAAATGGACCCAGAGCGGGAGACAAATGAAGGGCAAAATCATGCGGCCAAAGGGACCCAGAGTGGGAGAGAAAGGGGAGACAAATGAAGGACAAATAGGAGACAAGTACAAGAAATCATGCCACCAAGTGGACCCAGAGCAGGAGACAAATGAAAAGCAAAATCATGCGACCAAAGGGACCCAGAGTGGGAGACAAATGAAGGGCGAATGGGAGACAAGTAAGAGGCAAAATCATGCGACCAAAGGAACCCAGAGTGAGGTTTGACAGGGGAGACAAATGAAGGACAAATGGGAGACAAGTACAGGAAATCATGCGGCCAAGTGGACCCAGAGCGGGAGAGAAAGGGGAGACAAATGAAGGACAAATGGGAGACAAATGGGAGACAAATGAAAGAAATCATGCGACCAAGTGGACCGAGAGCTAGTAGGGATTAAGAGGGGAGACAAATGAAGGACAAATGGGAGACAAGTACAGGAAATCATGCGACCAAGTGGACCCAGCGTCGGAGAGAAAGGGGAGACAAATGAAGGACAAATGGGAGACAAATGAAGGAAATCATGCGACCAAGTGGACCCAGAGGCGGGATTGAAAGGGGAGACAAATGAAGGACAAATGGGAGACAAGTACAGGAAATCATGCGGCCAAGTGGAGCCAGAGCGGGAGACAAATGAAGGGCAAAATCATGCGACCAAAGGGTCCCAGAGTGGGAGACAAATGAAAGGCAAATGGGAGACAAGTAAGAGGCAAAATCATGCGACCAAAGGAACCCGGAGTCTGAGGACGCAAGCCCGGAGACAGAGTCAAAATCATACGGCCAAGGCAAGCGACCCTTTTCAAAGGAGTAAGAACCCCATACAGGCAAACCTGTTTGGGGAAAAACATACCAAATATGTGTGATGTGTAATGATTATTGATTATAGTTGTTTGAATGCTTAATGATTACCAAATCATGTATATGATATAACCTTTGCTTATAACATCCACCCTGTTACCCTTCATATGCACTTATATCATTTATAAAAAATGATAAACACACATTGTTGGGTCGATATTTCATGGATGTTGAAGTATAGCAATCGATGAGGATCCCGAAACCACATGTTGTCCTGATCAGTGGCAACAAAGGTCTAGCCCAGTTTTGACTCACAGATTTGGACACAGACTGAACTTGAAACCAGGAGCAAAGGGCAATTTGCGCAACACGTGGTATTTATAATACTACTTACAAATCATTTTGTATGTATTTAAACCAAATAGTATATACATGGCAGCAAGTAGAATTCAATCATGCGGCTTTCTTTGCATTGAAAGAATGATCGTTCAGCACTGGCAAGGCTGCGCGAGCTGGTCTTGAGCCCCATCTTTGTGGCTGAACAGAAACTCGCATCTCAAGCAGTCAGAATGATGCGCCTTCAATAGAATGCTCAAGGCTTTTGGCCACTCATGTGATCGTGTTGCAGCGGAAATAGCTTGGTTTCGAAAAATAATCTCCTGGCAGATCGGGTCAGCAAGGCGTTTTGCAACCCTGCCGTTACCCGATTTTCAAGTTGGGTGTGATGAGCAACAACATAGCAATCCCCCGGGGAAAAATTGCTTTCAAGGATATTCCAATCATACCCAGTGTAGATGTATGTGTACTACAGCTAGAAGTTGGTGTACGTATTATATATGCATCAAAATGATGTACACACTGATTCATAGACAAAAATATGAATATACTCAACTGGCCAACTGGTTCTTGGATCAAGTTGTGCAAAACACACACATCTGCCGCCCCGAAGCCGGCGGTCTCCGGCAGCATGGCGTTGGTTTCGCTGCATGGCTCCCATCACGGCCGCCTGCCCTTGCTGCCACCCGCCGGTGCCACGTGACGCGTGATCGGTGGCGGAACTGGAGGAGCAAAGCTGCAGGGCCATGCTGTGATCGGCGCATCTTTGGAGAATTGGTTTAGGGACTAGTAATTGGTTAGTTACATAGAGTAGATTGAGATTTGACTAGTGGTAGACTACTGATGGATTAATGGTAGACTACTGAGGGATTAGTTACATAGAGTAGATTAAGATTTGACTAGTGGTAGATTACCCATGGATTAATGGTAGATTATTCGTGGATTGATGGTAGATTTACGATAGAGTAATGGTGGATAATAGTGAGAATTAACTAATGGTTTAGGATGGTTTAGGGATGTTGATACAGTTGGAGGCTTGAATTGCCCAAATGGGCCTACAGTGGATTTCCTGGAGAGAAATAACAACACGATGGTCTCTTCAACATGATACTCAGGATGAGGCAAAGAAACAAAAGGTCCGACACATTTGACACTCGCACTTTGGGGGATAAGCGAATACATTTCTGCAGATTCAAGCGTTTGTTGGGCATGTGTTGGTTCTACCCCAGTTATTGTTGGCTGTTCCATCAACCATCTAGGGGCAAATGGGGCAACATGCCCGAAACATTGCAGCGTCGCGCACACCACTTGCGATGACTCGCAACGGCGCGTTTGGTTCAGCTGGGCTCCCCGAACCGTGACCTTCCAAGACTTGGATGATGTAATACCTGGGCCATCCGTGCCGTTTGGACCAGCCGTAAGTCCTCAATAAATAGTTCGCACACGCATTGGCAGTGGGTCAATTATAGTGACCAACCAATAATAGGAGGGGAAACAATGGTTAATGATACGGGAACCAGGGGCACAGGGTTTTGACCCACTGCCACATGTGCAAAACCGTCATCAATTTCGGGAAATCACACGGTTGTCAAAAAGCAGACCAGTTCAACTTCACCAGAATTCTTGGAAGGTTGAAACCAAAAGTGAGTTGCGGGCTAAGTTCAAAGGATTTGTAGATTGTAGAATTTTCCATCAACACTTCATTTTTGCCGAACAGAGCTGAGAAATGCGCTCATAAGGATTGTCACCTTTTGGGCTATATGGTTTCGGCCTGAAAGTAATGTTCCAAAATGTTTGTTGACAAAACAATGTTCATCACTATCGGCCATTTTTGGGTGCTGGGTGTCAGGTAAGGCTCATCTGCCATTCCCATCGGCCAAGGCGCTTGTTGTTGTTACCCTTCACATTTGTCTGGTTCAGCTTCACGGCATAGTCCTGCAGGGCTGATTGGTCCAGATTGTTCGCATGACAGGCAAAGAATGCATTCATGCATATCATCATATGCTTAGGGGAAAAAAATATGCGTACAATTTTGATGGTCGCATTGTCACCCACCAAACAGTCACCAGTCATTCTCATGATCCCAGACTTCAAACGTGCTTACTCTGTTGGTACCTTTCAGCCCGACCATATGAGTCAGGCCAGTGCACCTTGGCATCAACAGCTGAGCGGCTTGTCACTGGCCCGTCCTCATAGACTTTGTAAGCACCGGCATTCGGGACGTTTTCATCCACCTTCTTGCCTGGAATCGTCCAAAGTTTGCCAAGAACGACATGCTGAGGCTTTTACACTACTAGAGGAGTTCACATCTGTCATATGGGCATGTCAAAATCCGGATTCACAACAATCTCTGCAAGAGAAAGTGCCTGGTAGGAGAAATACATAGGGAACATCATGAAAACCTACGGCGGTCATTGTGGCGGTCATTCGAAAGACTCGAAGGCAACACTCCCGCCAACCTTACAGAGAAGCTCCGATCTTTTCATGTTTCACTGCTCTTCCCTGTCTCTAGGGCAAGTGTCGGCAAGTGTCGAAATTTTGGAGGCTCACATGTTTTTGAAAGCAACTAAAATGAACAATCTAGGGGTTCAAGTCATATACCAAGCATTATCAATATAGGAGACTAACGCTAGGTAATACGTAATTAAGTGATCAATGGCAATTTACTAATATATAGACACTAGCAGTGGTTCAACAACAGCTGGATCATGCATTCTCGACTTGGACTATTCCACAGCTTGGTAAGTGATCTATATGGCGATTTCTCAAGCCATAGGGATGCTCCCAAATCATCCCATATCAATGATTTGTACTCATCAAGCAACCACAACTTTGGGATCCCCAATTTTTAAAATAACCACCATCTATAGTTGGTATATCCCCTACTATTGTTGCCTATCATCCCCAGCTTTTTTAACCATCAACCATTGGTTTATCTTTCTTGATTAAGAATAGAAACATCTAAAATTAGTTGTTTAGCCATTGTTGGTGATTATCGCCCATTATTAACCGTTGTTAATCACTATCAACCATTTCTCAATCCTGGTTTATTAACCCCTGTCACTACTATAATTAATCCTAGTCAACCCTTATTATTCTCATATATTCTTGTACTGCCTACCATTCACCATGGGTTGACCATGGTTTTATTAACCGTTTGGGTGTTTGTCAAAATAGGGGTGCCCCTAAATCACCATTGATCAACCATGTGTAGTAATAAACCAACACTTTTTAGGGTTCCCTATATTGAGAAACACCCACATTTAACCATTTTAAACCATCATTAACCCATCATTCACCTTATAAACCATTAACCCAATCATTAACACCCATTTACCATTGAAACCCCGAGTTATTCAAATTGAACCTCGGTGGCCCACGGGTGCTGCCTTGCCTCCCTTTTTCCCTCGAGCAGCTGGTGCCTGGCAAGGGCAGGCAGTTGATGGTGGCTGGACGAACCATTGAACTACCGTCATATCATAATCAGATGAATACAATTATATGGGTAAATAAATAAATATATATATATATATATATATATCTTGATTGATTTGTTTATTCAGTCATGTACCTATTCTTCACCTATTCGTTTATATGTAGATTGAAACATACTACATACTTATATATACATATATGTGTGTGTTTCAATAAATATATGTATACATAAACAAATAAATTTGAATATATATATATATTTAAATGTATTTGTAAAAGTATACATATATCTATATAAATATATATGTAATATATAAATATGATTTGATCTATACAGCATGATATGATGATGGTAGTTGATCATGTATACATACTAGTTCATGAACTACCATTATATCGGTAACCTAAAGCTATGTACTGACATGCAAATATGTAGTCACATCATGATGGATCACCATCATTGACCTTGATGATTAACCATCATCCTACTTCATCTTGACCAGTGCTCACCATTCATCCAATACATATACATAGAATGATTAATCACTGTCATCATTACAGTAACCATCACTAGCAACCATCATGAGTAATCATCCTGACCATTGTCAACCATCCTCATTGACCATATTGAGTAATTACTTCTTATACACTCATGAAACAATGGTAATATATGGTAGAACCATGGTCATCTTACATCATATCCAGTAATGATTATATACATATATTTAAATACACACATATAATCTAGTAATCATTACATAATATATATATATATATAGAAAACGTGTGAATATTTAAATGTGCATTGACAGCATAGATTACACCATGTGTTCCCTATGAAATTATACTCAAGAATCATCAGATTGATTGCATCAAAGAAGAAGCGCCAATACCGAGCATAGTTCGGCAGGTGGTTCTCTATGTGTCAAAATACAATATGGTCCACCGCCATCCTATCTTTGCGCTTCTGAGCCTAGTAACAAATGGTTGCAGGCAGCAGTCAATGAAGTTTGCACCTGTGTGCACGTCGAATCCAAAATCATGTACTACTGAAAGTATCGGTTTTTGGAGGGGACCCTATCGCTTTACAATGTTTTATTCACATATCCTTACAACAGGGACCCCTCAATACTAAACTAAGCTTCGCTGGTTTTGACCGTAGCTCATATATATATATATATATGTGTGTATATGCACTTATGGAACATGGACGAACCATTCCTCACCCCTTCTCACGACTCATGGCCACGGCATCATCGGAATCTGCGCCTTGGTCACAGCCTCGCTGGAACCGGTTCGGCGAACCTTTCCTGAGCGACGCGACGGTGGCAACAGGGTGGCCCCAACGGCCCCAACTGCCCACAGGGGCCGACAGGTGGTGTTGGTCAAGGACCCTAAGGTTCATCTCCGTAATAACTCACCAGCACGACACAAACATTGACACATACTGACATACTACATATTTGAATTGCGATGATTCACCAACATCACTCCTGCCGTTCCAGATAGGACCCTCATTCGATTCAGAACAGATACATTTCATGATGCTTACATTGTGGGTCCTCTTTCAGCATTTGTGAGTTCGAACCCTGGTCATGGGACCCAGCTACCATTTGGGTCCTTGGGTTCCCCTGGGCACTTCCAACAACTCCGGGACCACATTGGACCCAACCCCAACCCCGGCACCACATTAGCAAGCCGCCAATCCCCCAACGGAACCACCACAAGTTTGTTCATAGTCGCATAGTCCCAGGTCATGCCAGTTAGATGCTATGAAATTCAATAGGAACAACATGATTCTGCACAAAATATAGATAGTCAAAAAAAAGGGATCAACATCAACCATAGATCATTGACGGTACAATTCGAAGTTTATTCTTTATAACCAACTATGAGACTATGATTGTCCATGAATCACCCCGTCATAAACATCATAGATGTTAGAAACATCATGGATGTCAGAAACATCATAGATGCTAGAAGCATCATACATGCTAGCTTATTCTTTATGACCATCATTGATGATTGAAGCACTCAACTATGATTAGCCATCATCAACCACCACTCACCACTAGCAACCACTACGAAGTTCGTTGCTTCCTCGTGACCCGCCAGGTGTTTCACCTCTAAGCCAGCCCACCGGGCGGTGCCGCGCTCGCTGCGCTGGCTGCCCGTCGTTTGGGTGCTGCAGCTGCCCTGCCGGTGAGAACCGAGAACATGTAACCAGCTGGTGGATGAATGTTTTGATGGGAATTGAATGGTGATCATAATCATCATTATTGATCATACAAGTCAAAATGAATACGCTATCATGGTTGTGTTGATCGCATGAATTAATCACAATGATGTTCCCTCACATGCATTCAGCAATAGGAGGCTGACTTTTTGGGACAAACAATGTCAAATGCACACAATTGCTTCAATGAATCCAGGCATTAATCAAGGGAAACCTGAGCGACAATATTGGTATTTAACCAATGTTGATTAAGAACAAGGTTAATGAAGGCTAATCAGGTTTATGAATGGTTGGTCCACCTTGATTCTCAATGGCATCTGCGGTTGGGATTTGACACCAAAAGTCACTGAGCCTGAGAAGTTATTTTGCTTCGCACTCGGGTAGACACATCCCTTGTTGTTACATACTGGTACAATCTAAGCTGTGCCGGGTGATTCGGGCAAGTTAGTAGAATTAGCTATTAGACACAAAAACATGAACATGTGTTTGCGCGCGGAAAGCTGGGTGAGCTAAAAAAGCAGTATGTTGATGGGATATCAATCATTGACAATGATGAACCATCGCAAGACGAGGGTGGCTCACAATATAAACCTCATCTCAACGCAATAATCAACAGCTGCTTTTGTTGCGAACTAACAGGCTGGCAGCATTTCTCTACGCTGCTTGCAGGTTTCAAACACTCGAAACAACTGTACCTTCATCCGCACGGATCTGTTGCAACATGAACAGCCAGAAAAATACTTGTGAAACAAGCCAGCAGGCAGTGATGTTTGATTTTGATGATGGTCGATGGGTACAACCAGCTGGCTGATAATGGTAGCGGTGGCTAGTAGTGATGGCAAACAATGGTTGATTGTGCTACGAGGAATAGTGGTCTATCATGATGGTTTACTACTGGCTAAAGCTTGTGAATGGTGACCATAGTGATGGTTGCTAATGAAGCAATTCCAAAAAAGGTTGCATAATGGTTGTCCAAAGTTCCACCGTAGTTATTAGTGGTTGTTGCTGGTCACTTTTGGTTCTTCCTGGTTTTTAATGGTTACAACTTCTTCTTGGTTGTTACTGGTTTTCATGGTTATTAATGGTTATAAATCGTTATTGATGATATTAATGGTTATTCATAGCTAATTCTTATGAATGATTGGCATCATTATGGTTGGTCGGTGCTTATCCCCAAGACGTGGTGGGTATTAGATCCCTTACTAAAAGTCTAACTTTTTGTGGCAAAAAATGGTAAATCAATCATATCCCAAAAAGCCGACCAAAAGCCAAGGTAGTAGCTGTAATCCATCCAGTGATTATCCACAAGACAAATCAAACTTTGGACCCCTTTGACTTGGCCCCCCCACTTGGAGGCCGCAGAGGCCCTGAGGGCGGGAGGGCAAGGCAGCTCGCCGATCAAACACAGCAGTTACGTCAGCCATGTCGAGCTGAACTAAGTTTCGGTATATTGTTTGTTACATGTCAGGTTTAGAAGATAAATTATTTGGACTTTTTACATTCATCAATTTGTGCAATGTAAAGAAAACAACGATGCATAAAACATTTGTTTTCCGTGAATTGTTATAATTACAGGTGATTCTTGTGTGTGGATCTTGTCTCGCATCCACATTGTTTCATTGTGTGCAACAATAAGCAAGGGTATATAGATGTATGTGCAGGATTGTACAGATATGGATGCATGTATGTACGTACAGATCCTCTGGAGACCGTCACTATTTTCTATACACCTTCTATGTGAATATAGATTCTAGATCATCAACATAGTAGATTTTAACATAATTCATGATTGACAAAGGGTAGCAACAACTCAGCTTAAGAAACCCACGACATGATATGGGTGAAGATCAGTACCAACAACTAACTAAACAAAAACATAGTTGAAAGTCCCATTGAATACCTGTTCATTCAACAGCTACTACTGTAATTAGCTCATTATGCTCATTGAAGAATAGTTAACCACTGTCAACTATTAACCAATTGAAGTAGCCACTGTAATGAAGTATCAATGATCATCGATATTGTCAATGACACTACCTCCCATCCTTAATTAACCAGTAAGTCTGTTCATTACGCTCAACCAGGTGGCAGGACAATTCTCAATTGTTCTATGATTCTGGTGTCTACTGATCCTGATTTACCAAAGGCCACGATGGGTATTGACCTCCTAGTCAAAGCCATTCATCCTTTTGGAGCGCAAATCATCTGTCAATAACCCTTGTCAAAACTGGGAAGTGATGGTTGTGATTCCATATGCCATTGTGAAGAGATGGTTTCAACAGTTCTTAATGATTCATGATGATTGGCGAACCCATAAACATTACATACTTAGCTATTGTCATTGAACCAAAATGCCGGCTGCACGCCTTCTTCAGTCATTGCCTTTTGAACATATAATTTGACATACGCTTTAGCATGCGAAACCCTCACGAGTCATAATGTCATGGAGATCTTAATCCGTGCCTAATAAGAAGAAACATCATTGTACAGGTGTAGTGAATGACATGTACTCAGTGTATAATGATCAGTAGGAAATCATATAACAATTCAAAATGGATTCATGATTAATTAGTGGATTGAGATTCTATTAATCATCATTGCCATCGTCAAAATGTTAATCAATAGTGAACCACAACAAGTAAATAATAATGGAATTTTGAATGGTTCATGATTGTTTCTATGTACTGGTTCATATATGATTAATTGAATGGAATAATCATACTTGAACCATTATTGTTTTAAAAAACATTTGTAGATGGTGGTTTCTCAAACTAGGAATCCCCCAAAATGGTTGGTCTATCACTTAAATGATTGATTTTGGAGGATTCTGAGGCCCCCCTGTATTGAGAAACCCCCATATATGTTCATGATTCTGAGCAAGTCGTTCAACATACTTCGGCTTCATAACCACCTACACACCGGACAAACCAAGACTGACTGGTTGCTGATCACGCTAGCCATGCTAAAAGGTGGTTGCTGATGATCACACGGGGCCACGATTAAAGTGCATCAATCAGATCTTATGGTAAGGCGACCTAGGCGGTCTTTGGCGTTTGGATCAATTCCAAAAAACATAACAATTTCGACAATGTCAAATGCATCAATGACTATATCAGCCAATGGTGATCATCGACATCTAGTGACTACAGATGGTGATCAACCGACCTCGTACAGTTGGCCTTCAATCATTGACCTGATGGTAATCACCTTTAATCACCTACCAATGGTGATCATTGACCTACCCATAGTACTCAACCGCAAACGGAGGACCCCGAAATCGGACCTGGCTTTTGCCTTGGCTTTTGGAGCGGTTCTGGCTGCTGCCTGGAGGCGACTGGCCGGACGCGCCGGAGGACCTGATGAGTTTGAATGAGCTTCGATGTAGTAGAAGCAAGTCGGTAAGCAGGATTGGTTGAATGAATCTAATGCCTAATTTGCATGTATAAATCTAGTGAATATAGTTGCTAATAGCTCATAACTAGCAGTTGAATGACTCTAATTAGCTTTGATGTTAGCAGCATTGGCTGAATCAATCCCATCCAGTCCAATCACACTTCTACTTGGTGTAAGAATCAAGCAGGCAGCACACCCATCACATCACACGACGTATTCGACATGTGCCAATCCCACCTTCATCGGCCAAATGTCACCTATGTTCCCATTGTTGAGTTTGGTTAGTTTAGTAATAGGTGACATTTGTTACCATGTTCATTGTCTATTTATAGGGGATAATAAACAACAAATGTATGGGATATACTAACGGCAGATGATGGATTCTCAAAATGGGGGACCCCAGAAATGGATGGTTTATGACCATAAATGGTCGGTAACAAATGATTTGGGCGACCCTTATTTCGAAACACCACTGTATACTTTCACGGTAGTGACTAGGCCAAATCTCATAAACCAATTTCAAGTCCGTAAAGCAAGCGATCAGCTGGGGTTACAGAGAGCCCGGTTTGCTGGTTGTTGATGCTTCTAGTTCACTTGTTGCAATTGGTAAGATAGCTACACTATGGCTTCGATTCAAACTACCCGGCGCTGCTAGGACAATCCCAGTCGTGTGGTGATTGGTGAAACTGAATGTTGAACCGTATTGTTGGTTGGACGTCGCCTGCATTTATTCAAGCATCATACACTATCCTATGATTATTCAGCCATCATCAACCATCATCAACCATCATTCACAATCATCAACCAGCCAACCATAGTCAATATTCAACAACCCGGTTTTGTGTCTCTTAAGATTAGGAACTCGAACAAATCCCTTTTTAGATCTGAAAACTACGATCATATAGAGAAAAAAAACATGATTTTTGGATTCCCCTACTTTGAGAAACCCTGTGCCCCTTGGCGTACCATCATTCACCATTGTATCACTGTCCTTGGTGGTGCAATTGTCCACCATAAATTTGATGGTTCATATCGATCCAAAGTACCACATTGGTGTTTCTCAACATGGGGGGACCCCTGAATCACCCAAGATGAATCATTTACAGTAATAAACTAAGCATTTTGGGAGGTTCCCGTATTTCAAGAAATCACCAAATATCGTATATCTAACCACTAAAAACCATGGTTCTTTGTAATATTCGCAACCGCTC
>VSDK01028387.1:50867-99423 GCA_009767595.1 Symbiodinium kawagutii | reverse complement strand
CACCCGCTCTTATCTAGTATCAATATCCACTACCAATCACTACTTAACCGTCCATCCATACATGTAAAAATAAAAAAGATATACACATACTATTATCCATACTATCATGATCAATTACCACATGGTTAAAGACCGCTGAACCATATTATCATCCATTTTTATCATCCAGTATCACTACTTTTACATATATGGTTTATATGTAAATACCATTGGTGATTTTTTGTGATGGATGGTGATCCAATGCTAAAGATAGGAATATCAAGTAATCGCGAATCGTTTTCGGGCCACTCAATGCTGTCCACTGTCCATGCTGCTCACTCAGACCCGCTGGTTCTGTATGTACCTATTGAACCATTTACCCACATGTATCCCTTAAATGATGCTTAAAACAGGGGATCCCAAAAATAGATAGGTTTTTTTAAAAATAGATATCTATTTTCAAATTACGGGGGAAATAGATAGCTTTTTTGTTTTCACCCCAAAAAAAGTGGGTAAAAGGTTCAGTAGGTATATATAAAAAAATGTTTCCTACAAATAAAAAAATCAAAAAAATTCAAAATATGTATATATAGAAATAAATATATGTATATATTTATAAATATGTGTTTATATATATTTATTGCAAAAATTCTAAAAATATACGTATATAAAAATATCTATTTAAGTAAATGAAGGTATAAACGTAAATATATTGATATATCCATAAAAAAAAAAAATATATATATATGTATAATATTCAATATATTGATTTAAAAAAATGTAAAAATGTACATTAAAAATATCTAATATACTTATTTACTTATATATACATATGTATATATATATATATATATGGTCACGCCCCCCAGAACCCCCCCTACCTCAATTCAATGTGTATGGTAAGTAGTTTTAAGCATTTCAAAATTCTCAATTCAATGTGTCTCGCAAACCTTTAGGTAAACTCCCTTCAAAGAAAAACTGAAAAAACCCTGAGAAAACCAAAACACACAAAAAAAAACACTATTCTGAAACTCTTCGGTGGGGGTCTGGATGAAAAACCAAAAGAACCTCGAGAAAACCAAAAAAAACAAAAAACAAAAAAAAACAAAACAATATTCTAAGAGTTTTTACCCCCCCATTCCTAAGACTTCTGGAAAATTGTTGTTTTATTGTTTTTTTGTTTGTTTTTTTGTTTGGTTTTCTCGACTTTTTTTGTTTTTTTCAGATCTCACCGAAAAGTTTCAGAATATTGACTGTTTTTGTTTTTTTTTGGTTTTTCTCAAGGTTGCTTTTGGTTTTTCATCCAGAACCCCACCAAAGAGTCACAGAGAACCCCGACCAACGAGTCCTTAAATACTTTTGGTTTTCTCGAAGTTTTTTTTGGTTTTTCGTCCAGACCCCCACCAAAAAGTCACAGAGAACCCCTGCCAAAGAGTGTAAGAATATTGGCGTTTTGTTTTTTTGATATTTTGGGGTTTCTCGAAAGTTTTTTTCGTTTTCTTGCTCAACCCCCATTCTTAAGACCTCTTGAAAATTGGTGCTTTTAGTTGTTTTGGTTTTCTGGAAATTGCTTACACTTGTGGAAATAGCAAAAGCTTGGGTACAATTCAGCAATCAAAGATCACAGCTCATGGGCAAGTCGTAAAAATTGAAAAACAAATGCATAAGCATGCTAAAAACATTGTGTTTCTAGACTGCTCATGTCTCCACCTCCCACTCCCTCATCTGTAAATCCAATAAGCAATCTCTCAAACTACTATATGTACAAAGATCGAGAATCATAGAAAAGCAGACTATGCATATAATAGATTTTTTGTTATTGATAAAAACTCGACAAAAGGAAAATCATAGAGAAAGAGAGAATAGATATAATAGGGAAATTGTTTAATTGCTAAATATAGACGGAATGAAGATCATAGAGAAGAAAAGAATGAATATTGACAATCTCTGAAACTGCTATATACACAGAAAGCAGCAAGACCAGAGAGAAGAAGATAATACATATAGTATAGAATTTATTCTATTATTCTAAATAGAGAATTTATTGTATATGCTGAAGCTGGCATAGATCGCCGGCAATCATGGAACCGGAGGTGGGGGTGGCGCAAGCAATTCCATCATTGGGGGAATCCGGCATGCCAACACAAGATATCCGTGTACGTCTAAAACACCAAATGTGACTTTTGTAGAGCAGCTTTAAAAACTATTGGCCATCCTTTTCTTTTGCCTCAGCACAAAAACAAGTGATGGAAGTGTAGGGGGAACGGCTCCGGTGGAAATAGTTTGTTCGCTACCTTGTTGTGATTTGTTAAGCAAAAGCCGTTGAAGGCCCCGCCTCGATCGATGCGCCACGGTTCTTGGTCGGCTTTGGTGACCAGAAGCTCTTCCAAGGGCGTCACCTCGCCGTCGTCCTGGCACAGCAAATCAAGTGGCAGATCAGTGGGGGTGACGCGACACAACGATGCTGGGCACCCTTCACACCGCACAAGTTCATCCAGTGAATTTTAAGCCTTGAAGTGCTCTTCGTATTCGACCTTGATACATTGCTGAGGAATGCGGGCTGCAGGCCACGGGTCGATGTGTCGAACCGGCGGCTGTGCGTTCGGTAGCGCGTCTTTGCCCATGACCTGCAAAGCTGCGACGTATGAGGTATACGCTAATTTTGGAGATGCTTGATGGTCGTGGCACATGGTCATATGTTCCTGTGTGAATGTGTAGCTGCATGTCGACAAAGTACAATCTCATGCTTGTCATACTTCCTGTTTCTCAATCATTTTGATTTCATTTTCAAAAACATGATTCATGTTCTCTGACGCATGTCTGCAGAATGTTTCGGACAATGGGTAACAAATGTGTATATTGAATTCCTTCTGGAGCGACCTCTTTTATTGAACAGCTCGTAGATAATGAATGTGCAGTATGAAGAAAGTGTGAAATCATCATCGCCGCTGATTTTCTTTTTTGCAGTTTGTCTGCCGAAGCATCATTGGGACTCGAAGATCTTGGACAACCTGTACTGTAAGCGAAGCTTCGCGATGTTCGTCTTCTGGCGGAGTCGGTATGCGACTGGTTTGTGGAAGATCCGTTCCGACCATACAATCGTTTTCCGGGAGATTTTGAGTATGGAAGCAGCGTGGCCCCAAATCAATCTGACTTTTTGGTTTTTGGGATTGCAAATGGCCGGCCTGCAAGGCCATACTGCGCCCCTTTGCTTCTAGATCTTTGACCGTCACGGGCTGTTGTCCATTGAAATGCACCAGCGGCCCAACTGCATTCCCGCTTGGCAAAGTATACTGTACTTGGAGGTCTCCACGAACGGCTTCAAAATTAAAAAGAAAAAGAGAGAGATATATAGAATCAAAGAGAAGAAGATCAGGAATAAAATGGAATTGAATTTACTATATACACAGAAGGCGAGGGAGAATCATAGAGAAGAACAAACTAAATATAATATAGGAGAGAATTTCAAAATCTTTGTCATAAGTATATATGCGCGTATATACATTTAGAAGGAGAATCATTGGAGAATTCATTTTCTTATGTTTGTAGAGAGAAGGATAATCATAGAGAAGAAAACCATCAATATAATATGGAATTTTATGTTGAGAGCCAAAGAGAAGAAGCGAGGCTTTTAATACATTGGTCTAGAGAGAGGGACTAAATACATAAATTCACTTCGTTGTTCCAAATAGAGAGAGAGAGAGAGAGAATCATAGAGAAGGAAAGAATAAATATAAGAGAGAATTAGCCAAACTACAATATATGTAGGGAGATAAAAAATTATAGAGAAGAAGAGAATAACTATAATAGACACTTTGTTCAATTATTTTACATTTTAAAAAAAAGAGAGAGATTCATAGAGAAGAAGAAATATATTAGAAGATTGACTATCTTAGACAGCGTTGGAGCCTGAGGCGCTCATGGGGGTATGAAAGATGCAAATACAACGCAGAAGCTTTTTTAGCAAAGGAATGGAGATGAGATGTAACCCCCGCCTCACACGTGCGAATGCCGGAAGGGCGGAACTTCGCCGCCTGAAAAATGAACAGCCCCAGCCAACACATAACCCGCAAGCAGGACCCACTACGGGCCTTCTTCCTGGCTTTCTCCTCCATGTTTCGGCACCGCCGCTCTTCTCGCAAAGGGGCCTTAATTGACAGGTACAAAGCACAAAGTAGGCCAACACAAAAGGACATAAACTAAGAGAGGCTTGCAAGAGCACGCAATAACATTCATACAGGCACACACACATACATGCACAAACAACTAGCCAGCTTGAGGCTGTAACGGAGCGGGGCGTCTTGATAAATGCCGGCACCTGGGCGACAGAATAATGCATTTGACTGTCAAGCCGGTTCATGCAGTCATCGCAAGTGTTGGTTCGTTCGCTCTGGGGCGCGAACATTTCTCTCACGCCGTCAGTAATTTTTTTTGGCTTCACCTGCAGCAGCAACAGCTTGGGACGTGAAATTTGGAATTGATAAGGATTAGTGCTGGGCGGCCTTGTCGGGCTTGGCCTGAACACTTGGCACCTGCACGGAGCAATGGGGGATGCCAAACAAAAAGAACATAAAACATGACACGAAATCACGCTACTGCCATAATGTCGTACTCTGTCAGTTTGATGCTCAGGCCGCGGCTGCCACGCCGGATTGCAGCTAATCCAATGTTTCCTCCGAAAGAATCGGAGCGAAATCCTGAAGCGGGAAGATGAGTGACCCCGGGGTACAAAAGGTCTTTGAAGTAAGTGCCCGCGCCTGCAGAAAGAAAGGCCCCTGCAGGTGAGACAATAGGGACAGGGAGAGGAAGATTCATAGAGAAGAAGAGAACCAATATGATAGAGATTCTGCTTTATCTTTATTATACTGAGAAACAAAGAATCATAGAGAAGAAGAAACTAAATATCTTAAATCTGAAAAAGAGAGAGAGAGAGAGATTCATAGACAAGAAGAGAATAGATATAAAAGAGTTTTTTTTCAAATTACTACTAGTGATTAAAGAGAGAGAGGCAAAGTTTACATCTTGGTCATAGCAAGGGGGGGTTCTGAGGGGGGTTGAGCATATATAAATACATATATATGAAAATGATTATATGTATATATATATATATATATGAAAAATATATTGGAAAATTATTGTATATATATATATATGAATACAAATATGAGAAAATAGGAATATATAGATATATATATATATATGGATGGTGGTTTCAACCCCTCTGAAAAATATTTGTCAACCAACCAATTTGTTAATATTAAATGTTTCAAACCACCAACCAGATATGTAGCTAGCTAGATAGATAGATAGATAGATAGATAGATAGATAGGAAGATAGATAGATAGATAGATAGATAGACAGATAGATAGAGAGATAGATAGTTGGATAGATAGACAGATCGATAGATAGATAGATAGATAGATAGATGAATGGATAGATAGATAGATAGGAAGATAGATAGATAGATAGATAGATAGATAGATAGATAGATAGATAGATAGATAGATAGATAGATAGATAGATAGATAGATAGATAGACAGATAGATAGAGAGATAGATAGTTGGATAGATAGACAGATCGATAGATAGATAGATAGATAGATAGACAGATAGATAGAGAGATAGATAGTTGGATAGATAGACAGATCGATAGATAGATAGATAGATAGATAGACAGATAGATAGAGAGATAGATAGTTGGATAGATAGACAGATCGATAGATAGATAGATAGATAGATTAAATAGATAGATAGATAGATAGATAGATTGATTGATTGAAAGATAGATAGACAAGTAGATAGACACATATGTGAATATAAATAATAATATATTCAAACAATGAGATATTATGTCTCTGGTATATATACATCTGGTTCACCAGTTCAAAAACACCATCACCGTGGTTACCGCACCGACCTCCCAGTGAGTCACCTTCGCTTTGGCACTGGCACGTGCCTTTGCTGCCACCCAGGCAGGAATCCTGGCACGGCGGGGGATCATGATACAGTTGGTTGCTTGGATTGGTTGGTTGGTTGGTTCGTTGATTGGTTGGATGGGTGGAGTTGGGTTGGTTGGGTGATTGGTAGATTGATTAATGATGGTTCTTGACCATTTGTGACCAACCAAAACAGCAGGATATCACTATTATAAACAACAACAGCAACGGTAGACCACAACTACAAGCAACAATGATGGCAGGATGCAGCTTAGATGAGATACAGTAAACACCAAGAAAAAGATACATGTACAATGACAACTCACCCAAGATTGGTTACATCTTCAAGCAAACTTGTATCAGTGACCTCAGTACTTCATGAGCATAAAGCAAACTAAGACGCCTGGCGAAAAAACACATACCAGCAACCATCTGGCTTCCAAACTTCCAAACTCCTGATTTCCCCTAGTCAGTTTGGACTGACTTTTCCTTTTGTGACCCAACGGTTCAGTGACATTGCGAGCTGGTGCCGATATGATGCTGTGCAGGGAAGCATTTGGCGCATACTTGAACCTGCGCATACAGAAAAACCAGGTCCGGACTGGTCAACAAAATTATGCGCCACATAACACTGGTCAATAGCTCTTAATCATGACTAACGATGTTGATGCCTAAGCGTGGTCACTACCGGGGGAAAAACAACCATTACCCCAGCTGCTCAGTGCTACATCTCAGTATTCAATCCATTGATTAATGTTGAACTAATCAAGCACTACAGATCTTGAATTGATTGCCATCATTGACCAATACCAACCAATCCTCAATCACCAATAATCAAAATCACCGTATATTATCACACATGTGACCATAAATGATCAACTATAAACAAGTGATGGATGATTAATAGGTACCACTATTCACAAACAATATAAACGACCTAATCATCAATCAGTCCAGACTCCTAGGCTAAACCACGCGCTGTGTCTCCAGACTTGGGCGGCATGGCGCACCACGTTTTTGGCCGCGACCGCAAGACGCTGAAATGGCTGCAGAGGCGGTGCCCTCCGATCCCCCGTTGTGACCTGCTCTTGGTGCGCTCGCATAGGTCTGCATGGTAGACGGTGATCAATAGTCGTTATATGGGTGTTTCTCAAAATAGGGGTACCCAAACAATGGTAGGTTTATTGCCATAAATGACTACTAATGGATGATTCGGGGGTACCCCTATTCTAAGAAACTGTCATATGGGTGTTTCTCAAGGTAGGGTACCCCTAAATCATCCCTTATTAATGATTGTTGATTAATAAACCAACCATTTGGAGGGTCCCCTATTTTGGGAAACCACCATATGGGTGTTTCTCAAGATAGGGGACCCCACAAATCATCTAAATATCCATCGTTTATGGTAATAATCCAACCAAAACTATGCAAGATATGTGATGAACTGAACCGGTTGTATGGTAAATTGGTGTTACAACAGTGGTTAGACTGATAGATACTGAGAATCAATGGTGGTTATGTGGTAAACTGCTTTATCACCTGGCCAACGGGAACTACTCTTTTCAGAAGGGTTCTGTGATGATTCTTGTTGGACAATTATTGTCGTTGGTACTTGAAATTGATCATTGGTAAATCTTGTATCCACGGATCATGGTTTATAAGTTTGTTAGTCATGGTCAACAAATGCTAATCATGGTCAGTTTCTGGTGATGATTATATAAACCATTGATGGTTCATGATTGATTGCTATAATTACCGTGTTTCATCTGTCAAAACAAAAACTTCTAGATGTATGGTGCCTGTGTCTACCTACTTGTCATAGACAATTATTTAAAACCAACATCTGGTGAAACTCGCCCCAAACGTGGGTGTCCATGTTTACCATGCGGTGACGGCATACAATGCCATGTGAGGCTGTACACATTTATGTTTGAATGTATGTACATGTGTACATAAAACATACGCTTATATCAACATAGACAAATATGATTATATTCCTACATGCATGCACTTACATCAAGGAACTAAGCGTGCACTCAGGGCATGCAAGAGGAATCTAACAAAAGCACGGACTCTCCCAGTCTTCTCGCTGATCGTGATCCGCAATAATGTGTACACACAAAGTGCGAATGCAGCGGCTGACTTGTGGCTGGTCCTGTCGACAAAACGACCACAGAACTAAGCCGTGGAATAGATAAAGTCAGTGTGACAAAATACATCAAAATACTATCATGCCTACCAGAACAGCTCTGTGGTACAAATACCAATGCATGTATCATGTTGCTAATTGAAGTATAATGTGTCGCTTATATACTTGAAGAGTGGGTGCTATAGGTACCCAGGCAGCCAATGCGCATAAGCTGTAAGCATTTCTTGGTTGACAGAGGTTAAGCCCCTTGGCTGCCCTTGAACCTACGAAGAATTACCCACGAAGAAACACCAGCTACAATGGACAACCAGCATTAATGCCAATCATCCCATACCACAATATAACTCTGTATCATTGATACAAATGTGATCAATTATTTGTCGTCAGTGCATCAGCAAAAAAAGCTGCCATCGAGTGATGGCTTTTACATTTTGAAAAGCAAGCAGTGTGAGACCTGTATGACTATGGTTGGCCTACGGACTAGGAATCAAACAAGTAGTGTTCTCCATATATGGGAGAATATGTTTGTAATAACGCCATCTACCAATACTTTTGCTTGAGAGTCAACCCGTCAACCCTATTCAACTGCAATATCAACCCCAATATCACTACCCTTAAAAGCGAATTATATGGTTGCTCTCACTATTTATGCTAAATGGACTCCAACTGTTGCCAATGTTTAAGCATAAATATTGAAAAAAGAGCCAACTCTTAATTTAACTCAATCTTAACTCAATTACTGTAAGTTAAAATGAAGTTAACCCCAAATTTTAGAACCATATTTTAGAGTAAACCCCACCATTTTGAAGGCACGGAAGCTGCTCCGTGGCGGTCGAATCTCATGGCACCTCCTCCCGCCACTGTGACTCCTTCTTGCTGAGCTCGCTTTGCAAGCGGCGCCTAGGCGCGTTCCCAGCGGATGATGGATAATTAATTAGCATAAATAGATGGAAAAAAAACACAGGATAAGAATTATCCATTATGGATCCAAGGTTATTATGGATATTAATGGATATTATCCATTACGGATGAGAAAAGGGGATGAGAATGGATAATCACACAGGATAAGAATGGTCAATAACACGAGATACGAATCAAAATCATGGCGAAACAATCGGTTTAACCGGATTGAACTGTTGTAGTCATGATGTCTTACAGTTGGTTGATGGGCAAATGTACGATGGAACCCTTGTTTTCAGCAGCAATTATAGGGGGGTCCTGTTCAACACCATCCTCCAACAGTTGCCCTGCAGAACAGTGCGTTTTGACCGACCACTGTTGGCGAAAGCGTCATGGTCTACCACTGCGTAACCCCGCCACGAACTGGTAGAACTGCTGCTTCAGAGGAGCAGTTGGTGCCCAAATTGTTGCAGTGAGGCGCCAATTTACCTTTGACCTTTGAAAAAACGAACTACCAAGTTGTCAAAATCACCCATACCATCAAATGATCAACCACACTTACAACATGTATCGAAGATAATTTACTATATATCATGCCAACAACCAACCCAACCACAACCAGCCACAACCAGCCATAACCACCCAACCAGGCGCCACCCGTTTCGCCACCCAACCATGCGCCCACTACCGGGCCCGTTTCGCACGCGCTCCGCTGGGCTTGGCAACTCCCATTCCTTGATCTGCTCTGCGTGCTGCTTACGCTCCTCTTCCAAAGCCTGGAGCGGTATTTGATGGCGATAAAGTGATGGATAACATCATAAAACATAGCACCGTCAATGCTATTGATGGTCGTTATCATGAAGTTGTGATATATCATTGATGAAATTAAGCTTCAACAACACTATGGACTGCATACTATGGCCGCAAAATTAAGGATTTATCAAAACCACTGCCAACAATGCTCAACAAAAACCAAAACCAATGTCAAATCGGCCAATGTTAGATGAGTCAAGTTCACACTAGATGGTGTTTTGTTGGATTCTGGAAGGATCCTTCCTTGGCTTAGGATTCACCGAGCATCTTTCGCTTAACCCCAGCCTGCTGAATGGCTTCCCTAGGCTTCCCTAGTCCCGACACCTGGTCCGCCTCACGGATCGTAACTGGGAACATGAAGCCATGGTTAGTTCAGGCTTTGTCTAGCAACCACCAACCAGTAGTTGTTTAACCATCTTTAACCATTGTTGTTGGTGATTCTCCCCCACTATTACTGGGTTACTATGGAAAATAAGTCCTATGACATATATGGCGGTTTCTCAAAATAGGGATCTCCAAAAATGGTGGGTTTATTGCTATAAATGACTATTTTTGGATGATTTAGGGGTACCCCTATGACTTGAGAAACCCTCATATTACAGGCTAAGTTACCCTGGTTTCATCCCAGTTGCAACCACACGCTCTGGTAAACCAATCTCTGGAAGCTAACAACATCTGACAACCAGATTTTTTTCAGCTCAGGTGCCACCAACCAGCTAAGGTGCCACTCACCATAACTGCCATCTAAGGTGCCACTCACCATGACTAAGGTACCATCTTAGGTGCTAAAACCAAGGTGCCACTCACCATGACTCACCCCGGTGGCTGCCCTTCCAGCGACCTCCCAACGACCCAGGATCTCCACACCGCCGCTGCCGCACCGGGCCGTGGCCTTTTCCAATTCGGCCGAGACCTCCTGGCACCGCGTCAACTCGTCGGCCCACAAACGCCGGTGATGCTGCAAGGCCTGGCATGGACTGAAACAGGGCCGGGGAATGATTCGATCATTGATGGGGGATGACCACCAACAATACCAGGGAAAACAATGGTTTATAGTGGGGGAACCAGGGGTACAGGGCTTTGACCCACTGCTAATTGACCATTGGTAGTGGTACTGTTGATGGAGGAAATCCTGCACCACCTGGGATGGTTTAAACCCAAAAAAATAATGGGGTAAACAACCAACCAGCTGGTGCAGGATTTCCTCCACCAACAGTAGTTGATGGTGTAATGGTTGGATGGTTGTACTAATTCCGTTGAAGATCTTTAAGTTAAAAAATCTCCTTTGAGAAGGTGTTCTGAGGGAGTTTTTTTTTTGACACTCATTTTGCTGCATTTTTTGCAAATTTCAGCCCAAACATGGTTGAGCAGATCTTGCCTTGGAACAGGATGCAAACATTATGAATATAATGTGTTCATAATGGCTAGATATTCAATACTGAAGAGATTCTCTGTGCCAACACAATTCAAAATGTACAACCCACTCACATGACTCACATGGACACCGTTATGACTCGACTGTGTCCCACTGTGGCAGTGACCCATTCTCACTTTGACCTATTACAAATATGACCCATTCCGACTATGACCCATTACAATTATGACCCATGATGACTTTGACCCACTACAATTATGACCCATTACGACTATGACCACTATGACTCTGACTATCTTTCTTTCAGTTGAGGATCTTTAACTTGGCAAATTTGTTGCTGGAAGGTGTTATGAGCGAGGTGTTCTTTTTTACACCTATTTTGTTGCTGTTTTGCCAATTTCAGCCCAAACATGGTTGAGCAATGTTGAGCATGTATGAGCACATGATGCATAGGATAGAAGGCAGGTCAAACCCGCTCACTATATAATCCAATCCGCAGCGAAATTCAGCAAAGCCAAGCAGCCAGGTGAACACAGCGTCAACCTTCTCCCCATAATCATAAAGTAAACATATTGGGTCAGAAAGAAACCGCCAGACAGTCACAAAACTGGGTAATTGTCGAGTTGGCGACGCATGTTGAACCTGCAATCACCACCTTGGTAGCAGTGTCGTTGTTTGTAGCGCAAAAAAGGCTGTAGCATTGACCGCCGCACATGACACCGAAGCACAATATAGAACAAAACTCAATTGCCCTGTTTTATGAAATTCTTCTGCAGCCACAGGTTTCAAGATTGCCAGCATGTTTTTTGGCATCGGATCTTCATTTGCATCTTCATCCATTTTTCGTTTTTGATTCCAAACAACGTCTTTCTTTGCATGAATGGTTAATTTAATTTGCATGTTCATTTTGTTGGCTTTATCTTCGTGTTTTGGTATGTTTTTCGTTCATCTCTATTCTGCAATGTTTGTGTTCGATGTACGTTGTTTTCGCATGCATGTTAATCATGATTAGTCTTCTTATTTGGATTGTTTAGTATTTGCTCATTTGACTTTGGCCTATTTGACACTCGCTGTTTCTTTTGCTATTTACATCACTTTTTGCCTCAGGATCATCACTAGCATCAACGTTGAACATTTTGAATTATATGGTGATAAGTTATAGTCTGTTTGGTGCCATTTTCTTTCCTTTCATGTTGCTGCTTAGCATTGTCACTGTGTTCTTTGTAGTGTGCTTTGTGCCATCTTGATGCTGTCCATCATGCTTAATTACCAATCATTGTTTTGGGTATGTGATTGGTCATGACTTATTACTCAGGTGCGCTGTATTTTCCTCTTCACATGCATACGTGCATGCAGCATACTCGCACACATATATACATCAATCATACACAACGCATTCACTTGCATACATCTCTGCTTTAAATGCTTACTTACTTCTTGTGCAGACGCACGGCTTTCGCACTGTCCCTATCAGAGCTCGCATCAAAGTGTAAATTGAAGCTTGGATCCAGGTTCCAGGATGTTCACAGAATGTCTGAAAGCCGTTGCTTGCAAAATGGATGGAACCTGGTGAACATGGAAGGAACCCTGCGTACAAACCCATTGGCAAAGCATGTTCATTTTGGTTTTCATTATTTGCTTCCTGGTTCTCGTTTGGAAATGTTGTGCTGGTCCTCATTCTTGCGTGTTCACCTCTTTTCGTACGTTTTGTTTGCGCATTCATTTTTGTCATCTGCGTATTTCTACAAGGGTGCAGTTTGTTTTCAATATCACACTCAGATGATAGTTGTTTTTCGGTTTTGCAGTGCGTTATTTAATACACATTGTTCTTGTTGGTGACTTTATTCGTCACTCCTCGACCTTTCTTTCCTTCATCAACATCACACACACGTGAATAGATGGATAGATACATAGATACATGCATAGATACTTACATACTTACCTACTCACCTACCTACTTGCATGCACAGGCACATGTATGCACGACTTGCCTATCTACACACTTGTATGCATAGATATCTACCTACCTACCTACCTACCTACCTACCTGAATACCTACATACATGGAGACAACCTGGCAACAAGCGTCAAACAGCTATACAGACCGACAAACATACATTAGCAAACGGTTAATGCTTAATAAGACGATATAAGACGTAGGTGCAAAAGCACAGACGGACAGGCCAAGACGGACAGCCAAACGAGTCAAGAAAGATGTGTGTACAAATACATGTGCATATATATATATATATATAAATATATATATATATATATACAAACGCAGACGAAAGCACAGACGGACAGGCCAGGACGGACAGCCAAACGAGTCAAGAAAGATGTGTGTACAAATACATGTGCATATATAGATATGTGTACAAACACAGACGGAGGTGGGCAGGCAAATCGAAAACGGAAATGTCAACTATCACAAGTGCCACACAATCATAGATCACCATCACATCCAAATGTGTCACAACCAATGCCAGACATAAAGTGATTTGGTACTAAGTACTGAAGAGAGTTAATATATATTATGCACATGAAAATGATCTGGGAACATCACAATAATAAAAGCAAACATAATTGAACCCATAACACATCAATACATGAACAAACAAATGAACACTAGGAGCGCCAACAATCGTGGCAATGACAAAAAAGCAAAGGTACACATGAACAAATGCAAACACACGTCACATGAATGAACATCGAATGATATTACAAATAAAAGATAAATGCAAAAACACATGAAACGGATTTTTGGCAATGAAAAGAAAACAAAGCTGAGTATGAAGAATTATAAACAATTTTCTCGTTTTCACCATCGAATTGTATGACTGAAAGATTCTAAGAAGATGTTTTGAGGCGAGTCTGCGGGCATGCTATGAGCACTCCACTGATCAAGGTCAAGAGGTTTGTGTGACAACGTTTTCATCAGGTATGTGTGTGTGATCAGTTAGCTTTTGCAATGACGGCCTTTCACAGGGCTGACACCAGAAGAAAGTTTGAAACAAACCCAATTGTGCACATTGGATAAAGCAAATCGGAGTTTTGCTCAGAACCGTTGAGCAAACCCGTGCTCGACAAAACAGTTTTGTCGAGCATGGTTGCTCGACAAAACTAGTTGTGTCGAGCATTTTGCTCGACAAATGTTAGACAAAACTTTTCCTCTTGCTCGACAAATGTTAGACAAAACTTTTCCTCTTGCTCGACAAATGTTAGACAAAACTGCTCGACAAATGTTAGACAAAACTGCTCGACAAATGTTAGACAAAACTTTGGCTGCTCGACAATTGTTAGACAATACTTTTGCTTGAGCAATGTGTTAGACAATTTTGTTGTATCGATCAAGTTGTCGACAAAAGTGTTGCGTCTAATAACGGTTTGCTGGATGGTTGATTCAAAAGTTGTACTTTTTATTTATTGATCAATTGAGAAAGGCCGTTTTCATATGATGAAATCTCCAAGACCGCAGCTTCAAAGTGTGAAACAAAGGACCACACTTTGGCTCCACAGTCAGTCAAGGTCAGCTTAGTTGTAGTAGATGATGCTAGGTGCTCCAACAACTGAGGAGAAACAAAATGCAATACTATATAAACTTTAGCGATCATAGCTAAATACACCACTTCAATGAGAACCCAAAGAAGTTTGAAGCAACAATCATTTGTGAAAATTGTTTGAATCATTCAAGCTCTTCATCAGATCGCAACCATATGACCACGTGGAATCTTTTCGGATAGTGCCCAGTTGCTTCTGGGCCAGGTTTTCAACCATTTCTAACGCTGTGAGCCCTGGATCGCTCTGGTGTTTTCATCTATCTATCTATATCATGAATGCAAATCGTATCGATGTGTATCTGTACGTCCATATTGTATGCCCTGCCTTTTAGGATTTTTCAGGTTTTTTGCTAAAGAGCTGTTCAAACAAACAGTTCACAAGTACCTTTTGCACAAACAATATTTCAAAATCCAACCAGGGTGTCACCTTAAAATCCTTAAAGCTTTGCTATGCTACTGTATGCATTCTTTTGGTGGACTTCTATCCTTCTTTTGTCATAGAGACTATTCATTAGGCTTCATTCCTGGTGAACAAACAAAACACCGTCAAAATATATCTATATGTGTATATGTACGTCTTTAAATGCACCACCACTCCCTCCGCAAAATAACAGGGCGCATGTTGAATGATTTGTTCTGTTCGTACAATATCATACTACTGAACAACTGGTTACCTTTTCTGTAAGACTGCTGCACTGCTGCACATCTTGAAGAACTCTTCAAATTGCCAACACCCTACCCTCCGGTGAAATTCACACAAAAACCAAACTAATCTTGCTTGGGATGTTCACCTACTCAATTTTTGAAGGGATGGTTTTGACCCACACACACACAGATATATATATATATATATATATGTATATATTTCCAAAATGATGCGTTCAGTTGCAAAAGCATTTATCATGCTGACATCACACCTTTGACAAAATACAGTGTTAATCTTACACATAGAGTATTAGGATGATATGACTGAAGCAGTCATGTTGCCATATAATTCCAGACATGCTGACAAGAATCGCCCATTTGCAATACGATTGCACTTCAGGCTTCAGGCATTCCAGGTACTGCGACATATCCATACATATCCATATGGCAGAAGAACACCTTTACTCTTTTCGGAAGAATACTGCATATCTTGAAGTTTGCCTCGAACAAGACATATGCATATTGTGAAAGACATGCATTTAGTTCCAGAAACTCTTTTCATAATGACAGCATGCCCTTGCAAAGAAAGTATACATTGACACATGATAAATTGATTTCACTGAGTCTAGCGTGGTGCAAGAAGCCATACGGGACGTGCTGAGAGTAAGCACAGACCTGCTCAATAGAATTACAGTTGCAAAAGTACATGTCAAAGGGCTTTATTTCCATCAGTGCGGCGTATGGCTAGACGAATACTACAATTTAAACAAGAAACTATGCTGTGAAAATAACCACCGGTTGCATTTGTTCTACTATACATCCTACAATGGAATGACAGTGCACCTTTCAAAGAAGAATGTCAGCTACGTAGCTCTACTGCTGCGGCAAGTCTGCGCTTCATTTTCTGAGGGGACTATACTGCAAATCTAATGTTGTTCCTTTAAAAACATGCCGAAAGCAATATGAAAGGTTTGGTTTCAAAGATGTGCTGCATAATCAAGGACACAACTACACCCTGTCACAACAAAACGGACCCATAGAAAACTGCATCTTGACAAAAATATCGGAATTTGCTCGGTTCCAAGGATCCAAGATTTCGGCAGGATTTTTATTTTAAAATTTTGGACCTTGGGACATACTTGCATACCTAGCGATATTTTTGCTTTCAAGATCCAAGATCTAAGAATGTCCAACAAGTCCTGAGGAAGGCTTGAATACTGCATTTTTATATCGAAAATGTTGCGATGTTTTTAGTTCCAAAATCCAAGATCTAAGATTTGCCGCGCCAAACATGTGGAAATCTAGGATGCTTGATGTTGGAACCCAAAATATGGCAATATTTGCCAAGAAAATGCATGGTTGCTGATCCAATATCTACATGATTGTGCAGTAATTTGTAATTTTCACATCACTGAATTTTTACTTACATATAGATGGTGTGTGAATGTGCAAATGTGTGTTCACATGTTTCAATGAATAGCAATCAGCTTATATACATATGAGTTATAAATACATAGATAGAAACATATATAAATAGTCATGCCATGTGCGCGGATATGTGTGCATATATATATATATATATATATATGTGTATGGCACCCGTTTCAAAAAAGTCCCAAATTTAGTGTACAGAAACCACCTTTTCTCAAAATGTTTAAGCATGTAAGTAAGAGGAAAACACAATGGGTAACACTTTAGAAGTTATAGAATTGAAATTGTTTAAGATTGACTGAATGGTAGATCCCAGGGGGATACAATAGATATGTTCAAGTACACACATATGTAAATATACATATACATACATCCATACATGTACATATCTAAAAAATGTATGCATATGCATATGTGCAAATATAAACACATGTATAAGTGTATATATATATATATATAATGTATAACAAACAAATGCATGTTGGAAATCACACAGGGACATTTAAACTTGAACTTACCGTCCAACGTCAGGTGCGGACCAATTTTGTAGTTTTGTTTCTTGTGTTCCTTTTTTCGGACTATATTGGAAATGGCAACCTTTCCAATCAACAATTTTTTAAATCATTCAAATTCATATTGACACTCGAGATGCGCAACGGAAACTAATCAACAATTTTCCTGTTCATATTTATCATACCTAATTTGAAGTTTGGACGGTCCCTGCTTTTCATTCCGTAAGATCGAAGATCCTCGTTGGAATTAGTAGATGGTTGGAATAATAATCATTGGTTCCTATCAACTACTGGTTGGAATCATTGTTGATGGTGTAATGGTTGGATGGTTATGAATGATAAACATTGATAGTTGATAAGATTTGATAGCTGATAGGATTAGATCATTGGTTGGATATCATTGGTTGGAAAATGGTTGGATACCAAATCCAAATAAGACTTTATCGTTGGTTTTCACATTGCACGTCTTCCCCGGGACACCGCCATTGGGCTTGCGGCATACAAATGAAAAGGGGTATCATGGTATGATGGTTCTCACAATTCACCAAGTGAAACATGGATGAGACGGCTGAACAAACCAGGTGCACATCGAAATATGACACAAAGAAAGGCCATCGGGCTACTTGGTAGAGGGACAGGCCACCGCAAAAAAGTCACGAGCAGCTCTGGCTGGGGCAACCAGCAATGAGGCACATCAACTCACCATAACAAACCCCTACACCTACAAGAAAGCCATAGTGAATGTCACAGGTGTTCGCAGTTGGGATGCACATCCAAAATTGATTTTTGGATGTGCATGGATCATGGGACTTGCCAAATTGAGCATACATGGTCGTTTTTCAAAATCGGGGGCCCCCCAAATCATCCAATATCAACCATTTATGGTAATAAACCATCCATCTTGGGGGGTAACCATATGAACACCTGGCCATGAACCCAACGATCTTCACAACGCACGCACCACTGGCCCCTCACCGCAGCTGTACATAGTTCGGTTCCCAGGTTTCAGCGCCTCTTTCAGGCCGGTCTGGATTTGTTTTTGCTGCTCCTGAAGCAGGTTTTGGGGACCCACCAGCGGCGGAACGAAGTGCCCCTCTTGGATCCTCATGGCCTGGTCAAGGTATGCATTTTTGGCGTTTTCAAGCTGTCAGAGGGCCCGCCGGCTAGACTTGTTCAAGATGTGTTGAAGTGAAAAGGATGCTCTTGCGTCTGCGCACCTGGAATCGATTTTGAAAACATAGCACTATGCGGTACTTTCGCTTCACAACCAACAAACGAATGTGTTTCCCGGAAGAATTCACCAGGGTAAGGGCTTTGGGCATGAAAAATGAACACGTTCACAAATATCATCAAAGCCTCCGTGAGCTTAGCTGGTGCTAGGACTTGGCTTCAGTCCAAGGGGCTTGGGGACAAGCAGGAGTTCGATTCTCCCTCGGAGGCGTCTTCTCGCAATTTGTTTCTGTTCTTTTTCTTATTCTTTGCTTTCCTGTTTTTCATTTCCTTCATTTTCAGGCGGCGAATGATTCCCAAGAAAATAAGTGAACAATCCAGCCCCCAGTCAACCATTGCGCATGCTGCCCAAGTCCTTCAACCAATGGGTTTAACTTGTACTGGATCCACTTATGGTTGACCAACTTTTTAAAAGCAACCAACCAAATCAGTTGCTAATTAACAAGTAAGACAACCAACCACTTTGGTTTTTATAAGTGGCTTACTTGTTGATCCACTATTGATTTAACTAATTAACAAGTTAGACGGCCAACCAAGGCTAAGCCCAGGGCCCTGCACAAAAATGGCTGCCACGGTTGCCCAGGCGACGGCTCGAAGGGCGTCCTCCAACTCCTCCAACTGCTGCTTCAGCTGCGACTGATCCTGGTGCGGTGAGCGAATTCTGGGAGTCATGGCGTGCACGTCCAACAGAAACTCATCTGGTTGGTGGTTGAACCACCCCGTCATGAAACATATGCGCATGTCAACAAATGGTTAATAATTGCCAGGGAAAATAAGCAAAATGTTTGAAACTGCCAGCCAGTCATTAAACTCATTGATGGTCGATGATGAGGTCAGGTCACACCATGGTTGATGATCATGATACGGGCTCATTCATATGCAATGTAAAATAGAATTAACAATTCCGGTCTAAAATATTCAACAGTCTCAATGGTTGTACCGACTTATGCCTACTGGTTGTAGACTGAGGGCTATACGGCTATACTTTGATCTATGGTTATGGTATGTTATAGTAAATCGTCAATATTGCTTAGCACATACAATGAGAAATGGTCCAGCATGGACCTGCCGCAGCATCAACATGGGTACTGGAAGACGCATCGTTGTTGAACTGGCACGGATGACACAAATGTCCGTGAGTATTTGGATAAAATGACAGCGAAATATACCATATATGGAGTATTTGGGTATGAGGAAACCTACCAACCCGCTGCGTGCTTTATGTGGAAAGTCAGGTCCTGGTAGAAAGTTCTACTAAAATAGCCGGTTGCGCTTTGACAGCTATATAATTCTGGAGGTGAACCAGTGGCTGTGAAGTGCTGGCATGGTGTGCCCTAGTTCGAACATGGCTTCCCTAGTGAAAGTCGAATCGAAATGATACAGTATTTCCTGTTAAAACATCATTTGGGGAAAGGTTTGTTTTCAACAAGAAACATGATTTTAAAACATAAATGAGGTTTTTAAAACATCGTTTAATACCTATGTATGGACAACCTCATTTAGTAGGAGCAAGGATCAAGAGCACCTGAAACTGCGAGCTAAACATCTCATTTCTTGTCAGGATTGGCAACCCGGCAAGGTGTAGAGTCGAAGCCTACGCATTGCGGGGTGGTGTGGCCTCGTTGTGACGCGAAATTTCAACCTGTCTACGAAGCACGATTCACAATCAGTGACCAGTTTTCTAGCCATCATTCACCATCAATAAGCAAGTCAATCACCATCATTTACCACCAAAACACCCAATCAACCATCAATTAACCATCCAGTAAACATTCATTCACCACCATTCATCACCAATGAGCAGCTTACAAACCATCATTGGAGACCTTCAGTTGCCCGTGCTCCTCATTGAACGGACTTCGGCTCAGCTCACTCGCAGCACTGGCAGGACGGGGCCGACTGAAATGCTCAGCACTTGGCAACCAGGAAGCCCTGAAGACAACGCTGGGTCAAACAACCACTAGTCAGAATCAAAATATCATGATGGTCCAACCAATCACCATTAGTCAACACATGTTGATGATATTCATTCAATTTATCTTATCACAACTTGTCAACACATGTTGATGATGATGATGATGATGATATTAAATGTATGTTGAACAATGGTCATCATCCATCATTGAAAGAACAATCATCACCCACATCACACATCAACCATCCCACATCACACATCAACCACGAATCAACCATCATCAAGCATCATGAACCAGCAATTCAGTAGGCATTAGCCTGACTCAATTTCCAACAGTTGGGTTGATTGGGTCGAACCAACATTAAAAAAGGGGAAAACCATTCAAACTGCGGCAAAGTGTTTTCGCAGGCAACAAATGACCACAGGCGTTTCCCACACTACGGCAGCCCTGATTTATGACCGCGACCGCAGTTCCTGGGTCTGATGGACCCCATATCTTAGTTGTTGGTTTGATAATCAACTCATTTACAAAGGACTTAGGGGGATTAGCTAGCAGTCACATGGGGTTATAGGACAACTTATAAAAGTTGGGATCAACATTGTGCAAATGCCATTCTTTTCCGAGGAATACTGGCTGATTTCGGTTTCCAGGTGGGTGCTTTGATAGTGATGATCTGGCAGCGTGGGATGAACTTGCCCAAACATATTGCCACAGTAGGGGGCTACGGGCTACGTGGGATAACTGTGTAGTCAGAGACAGAATGTCTGCATGTAAATATGTCTTTATGTCTATTGTACCAGTATATTTGCAACTGCAGGGAAACATAGAATTATGTATGCGTGCACATGCAAAACATGTTTCCAAATGAATAAATAAATCAATAAATATATATATATATATACCGCGACATACATCTATATAAGAAATGAAAACATCATGACATCAATAAATATTTGTGCCAAACATATGTTCCACCTCACCAAGACTTGACTGCGAACGGCTAACCAATGTGATCCAATAGCAAAATACCAGCACAACAATCTAGTCAAAAGAGCAAGGCTATTAAAGCCCGGACTTTAATCCTGTGTTTTTTCTCTTCATTGTGCCCAAAATCACTAAGGGTACTCTATTGGCAAAGCTACCCCCAGAAGAAACTGTTATGAACAAGCCACCTAATCAAAAGCATGAAGGTCTCACAAAGTAGTGATTTTTGGTAAGGGGGGGCTGATAGAAAGAGAGAAATACATGTGAAAGTACGTACAACTATGTGTCTACATAAACAATGTAAATAATATAATATGGTGGTTTCTTAAAATGGGGGTATCCCCAGATTTTTCAACATTAACCATTTACGGTAATAAATCATTCATAACTTCATGGTCCCCAATTTCGAGAAGCAACCATCTACAGTTGGTATATCCCTGACTATTGTTGCTTTTTCTCCCCAGCTTTATGAACAGTCAGCATTGGTTAAGCATGGTTTATTGATAGTAGAAACCACCAATAAACCCCTGGTTGAGGTAAGAAAGCTGCCACCTGTGAATTTCTATCCATATTAATAATTCCAACCATTAGTTAACCAGCTATAATTCATACTCTATGTGTGGGTCAGTTCCCCCTGGTTCCCCCATCAGTAGCAATTGTATTTCCTACTATTGTTGCTTTTCATCCCTTACAATTTTTGATGGGGCAATCGAGTGTTTCTCAAAATCCGGGGTACCCCTAAATCACCCAATATAAACTATTGATAGAATCAACCAACCATTTTCGGAGTCCCCTATTTTTGAGAAACCACCATACATCAACTATTTGTTGAGCAGTTGTATTCATCATTTATCAACCATATTGTCTAATACCCTAGAAATTTGATGCTGAAGATTGACCTCAAACCCCACATGGCAGTGGGTCAAAGCCCCGTACCCCTGGTTCCCCTATCATTAGCCTTTGCTTTCCCAGTAGTTTGTTGGTTCTTATCCACCATGAAATTGGTTGCTGAATTTTGACCCAGCTCGCCATCTATAGCTGGTCCCCTATAGTTGCTCATCCCCTATAGCTGGTATAGCATCCCCTAAGCTGGTATTGATGGTTTAACTGTTTGACCCATAGCCATGTATAGCTAGTATATCCCCTATAGTTGCTAGTTATTATCCCCTATCATTAACCATTAACCAGCTAGTTAAACCACTATTGGTTGGTTAACTGCTTGACCCCAGCCACCCCACGTGTCTCCTGGAGAATTCACCACCATCTCAGCTGCTCAGTCGGTCCAACCTCCCGCGCCGCGCCTGGGACTTGCCATGAAGCGAACGGATTCCCCTCAGCGACGGCGATGCTTCACAACGGTTGAACGTGGCAAAACAGATCTGCAGCCATGGTATATATGGCTTAACAATGGTGTAACTAGGGTTTATATTTATATATATATATATAGATCAGTTTATATATGTAAAAAGATATGTATTTGCAGAAATAAATATACATATAATATATCTATATGTGTGTGCTGGAAATGTTTCTATCGTATGCTTACAGCCATGATATGTTATGTGTGTTAACTTGTGTTTTGAGAATTGCTTATTCTATGGTTTACAGCTTTGCATTTATCATTTATATTGTCCATATTCTGGCTACCACATGAAAACACACACAAAGGTAAATATATATACTCCAGGAGATGATGGTTCATTACTATTCATATATGATAAACATGTTGAAGGGTTGGTTTCAACAATGATGAAGACTGGCTAACTCATGGTTCGATGCTACTGGTCGATCCATGCTTGAAACTTACGGCCCATACTTGGTTCGATGAATGATTAGCACCAGTGATTCATACATTGGTTCAGAAGACACGGATTCCAGGGTTGATCCGTTCATGGCTTATCCCTATTGATCCATTTATGGCTTAAACCCCAACATTAATTGTATCGGATTCATATCCATCAACCATAGCCCTGCTTTGCAGCTGGTTTTTGCGGATGCTCCCCGCAGGACAATCGCCTTGTTTACTGATATCAACCTCAACCATCATTTTTATTGGGTGTGCTTGGTCGTACCTCTATCATTTTCGATGTCTGCACAGTACATCCTTGTAACTTTAGGTGCATTTGTCACCTCGAAGGGCTGTTTGCAACACGTTGAAGGATATGTTTCTTTTCTGGTAAGTCCTCCGACAGTATCTTTCATCTTAAGTGTTCCTGACCATTCTTAAACGTAGTCTCTTGACTACAAAATCCCTAATCTACTATGATATGGTCGACTGTACTGGAC
Source organism: Symbiodinium kawagutii (assembly GCA_009767595.1). Taxonomy (NCBI): domain Eukaryota; class Dinophyceae; order Suessiales; family Symbiodiniaceae; genus Symbiodinium; species Symbiodinium kawagutii. The sequence continues at coordinate 75,709 of VSDK01028387.1, read as the reverse complement.
AGTATTGTTGATGATTAACCGTTCTTATATAACCAAATTGTGATCGTTCAAAACGATCGTTCACCAACATTTGCAATTAAAAACCAGTCTTAACAAATACTTTATTCATCATTAAGAGCATGATTCATGATAAGTATTGCTGATTATTTACCATTCTCAACCTTATAGCAATGGCTTGCACATATAAACATATTCGTGCCCATGAAGGAGAATTAACGTGGTGTTTCCAGCAATTTGAACCATATCAGTCTTCTAGTCAGCCCCCCATTGGACAGCATCGTTGATCATTAATTATCCCTTAATCTTCTGCATTTTTGACCATTCTTAACCCTCATTGTCACACATTCTGATTGGCTTGACATTAGTTATCCCTTTATCAGATTTTCAAACCATCATCTACCATTTAAGGTTACACCACCCCTTGTAGCACCAAACTGCTCCCCCATCGGGTAGAGAGGGATAGCCCTGGCTCCTTACCAACAGCCAGGCTCCGTATCCTGGATTCCTTGATCTGCCGAGTCGCCTGAAGGTGTGCAAGTGCTGGCCGATGTGCTCGACAAATCTGCCTGGTGAGAGCTGAAGCACTGTACCTTGGTATGTGATCAACAAACTAAGGTAATGGTTAAGCTCCAGGTTCAGCAAGGGTAAGCAATGGCTATGCCAACATGGTTAAGCGATTCTAGAATCATGCGTAAATTGTTGTTAATTTGGATTAAGGCTTTGCCAATAAACATGTAACAAAAAATCTTTTAACAAGGGATCTGTGGGTCAGGAATTCTGCGAAACAATTCGATGCACTAGAAGCGATTTCGAATGGTGTTAAAGGGTTCTTTCTGAATCGGATCCTAGCATTGGATTGGACATATTGGATGCACATCGCTCGTAGTTCGCTTCTTACCGTACACCCTCGCAACTATTCATGATTGGATTGGCTTCAAGTTTGCACTATTCATCTTCATTCTATCCACCAGCAGCCCGAAATAGAAACAAAACCACAATAATTACAAGTGGAATACCATCTTGCAAACACAGCATTTTGCACAGCATTTGCTGATCTGATTCGGTGAAATCGACACTGCTCCTCCTGATTCTAGCCCTTGATGCCTTTCAGGCAAAATTGAACTATACGCAAATATATTGGTCAAAATGAAACCGTTCGCTTAGGGTAGGACAACCACCTACCAAACGGATTCATGTCTGTACTGTACTCATGCCCCTTCTATGTAAGTACGCACGAACAGGTGGATACTTGCACACTTTGTCCTGGAATTTATGTGGGCAAACCTATCTGCCATCTCGTTCCAGTCATTGCCGCTGACTTTCCGCAGAATCACCCCAACACGCCTTAGATCTGTGGCCATACTTATTCACCTCAGTTCTGACAGGTGGCACAACGGCTGCATAGGTATTGCCACAGTAGTTCATTGTAGTACGAGTACTAGTTCTAGAAGTACTAGTAGTACTGGTAGCAGTAGTACTAGTAGCAGTAGTATAGTACTAGTACTAGTAGCAGTAGCAGTTTTCAGGAGAAGTAGCAGTAGCAGTAGGTTTCTCGGGCAGCACCCTAGCTCATCCCCTTAACTGCAAGGGTGGAGTAGCTGCCCGCCTGTCCGCCTAGTGTTGCACCCGGGGATTGAACCCCAGGTCCGGCGCTTCAGGGAAGACGTCATTTCCACTTGTAGTAGTAGCAGTAGTAGCAGTAGCAGTAGCAGTAGCAGTAGCAGTAGCAGTAGCAGTAGCAGTAGCAGTAGCAGTAGCAGTAGCAGTAGCAGTAGCAGTAGCAGTAGTAGTAGTAGTAGTAGTAGTAGTAGTTGTTGTTGTTGTTGTTGTTGTTGTTGTTGTTGTTGTTGTTGTAGTCGTCGTGGTGGTGGTGGTTGTTGTGGTAGTGGTATCCACTATTAGCCAATATCAGTCATGAATTCAGCATGATTACCATGAAATCTATGCAAGTTTCTTCACCCAATCAATGATAACCCCTGGAGAAAACAGCCATCATCACATAACCATTATCAATCTTTGCTGTCTCATGGCGTCACCGCATGAGGCTCCGACAGGGCTAAAAGCCTCGGTGTTGGCAAGGCAACCAGGTGGTCAAGAATGGTAGCAGTGGCTCGTATTGGTCAGTCACTAATGATTATAATGCTCGTTAAAAATGCTGGTAATGGTTTCCAAACTGTTCACAATGGTTAATTAAGTAATAATGAACTATGGATCACTAAAAATCATTAGTCTTGATTACAATGTTGGAGTTGACATTGGTCATTCGGACATTTTCTGGTTGATATTCGTCAATAATGACTGCATACAATGATTGATCAGAGCCGTGAACTTTGGATATAAAATGGAAGAGTGGTGAATAACAATTCTTTGAGAATAGCGCTGAGTAGTGACTACGATAATACTAAGTAATTAATGAATATTTGTCCATGGCAGTCAATAATGGTCGATGACAATGAACAAATAGATTAATAGCATTTAGAATGACAAAACCGAATTCAGCAGGTATCAGAATCCAGCCGAAATAAAGGATTTTTGTGCGGATGTGGTATATTTTTATGCGGATCCTGAAGAATGGATACCACAACAGAGAGTCCTCAGGGCTCCACGGATTGCTGTGGGACTTCAATGTATAGGGTTGGATCTACGGAGGGCTGGAAGCTGCTGAATCTGCTGATCTGGCATAGCTGAAACATTAGCGCTCTTGAACGCTATGCAAATGTGCATATTGCTTGCGTACATTTCATATCTGCATAGGCCGCTCGGTCCAAATGAAGATTGCACGCACATGCAAACGGAAATAAATCAACAGGTATTGCATGTCTAACATGCAATGTGCTATGCGTTGTGAGTGTGACAAACATCTTATTAACAGCATACCAGAGTATCCGGTGATGAATCAACAGGTAAAGATAGATAACTGTTCGCTTATCTCCCAGTTGGATGCCTTAACAGCTAACGTAGGGTATGCTCATACAAATCCTGTATCCGAAATTCGGCTCTACTTTCACGCAGCCTGGCTATGCATTAACCTAGGAGTAAAACCATCTGTGGATCATTGGCACCCCGGCATCTCGCTGTTAGTGTGGGCAACCGCCAACCAGCGATCATGCTGCCAATGACCTGCAAAGATAGTGAAACCACGCGTGGGAACTAACATGAACTAACCCCGTAATCATGATGACTGGCACTGGGAGCCATGGGAATAGCCACCCTCCTTCAGTCGTGGGTTAGAACTCCAGGAACCACGGGTTTCCTCCATCCGTAGCTGGGAACGTGGCGATCAATCGGCTGCTGGTAACCCATTCGAACAGCGGCAACCAGCAACTCGAAGCTGTTGTCGATACTTTTGAGTGAAGTGACCCACAGCAAAATTGACGACGACGATGATGATGATGTTCCGCCCTTGATGATCTTGCTCATGGCGCCAGAAGGCAACCACTACGAGACATTGGGATTGCATTTCTTGGGCGCTTTGAATGGTGGTTTCTCAAAATGGAGGTACCCCGAAATCATCCGGTTGACTGATCATTTCTAGTAATAAACCAGCCATTTGGGGTTCCCTATTTTGCGAAATCCCCCAATCCACCAGTGCCGTTGTTCACACATCTGAGATCCCCCAACTTGTGATGAGGACGTGTCCGTCGTGCCGGGCGAGGGTGTCACCTGCCAATGGTTCTAATGGAACCTACTTGCAAATCAATGACCTGTGAATCAATCTGTAGTATCCACTTGATTTCTATGAATATGTTTGATATCTATTAGTTTTATTGAACTGATAACAGTAGTCACCCAATATTTAGTATCAACCAGGATTTTTGTTTATTAAGCAACCATTTGTTGTTAAGCACTATTGATATCTATCAAATCTGTAGTCAATCAGTAGTATTTGTGGTATCAATCAGTACTAATATCATCGTTTATTCACCAATCAACCACTATTGACATCTATTGACAACATTCTTAGTACCGGTTACTAAGAACAATTGAGGAATCGATGACAAACTCAATCACAAGTGGGAATCATTGGCCATTCTTCGCCATCCTCATGCATGCTCAACCTGTACATCAAGCAATGGCTCTCTGCCCGAACTGGTCACGATTTGTTGGTTCCGCTCGGGTGTTTCCCTTAGGTAGGTGGCAATTGACACGCACCCTTTTATATATACACGTATATACACATCTATATATACTTACAATGAACTGAATCTTGAATATCAATGGTCAATAGTGTGATTAGCTATCCACAATCTCCTACTGATAGACACATTCTGGAGATCATGTAGTTCACTTGTACCACCTTTTGTACACCTGATACTTTGTATTTCGCCAAGGCGAACAACGTGTCCCAAGTTCGGCGCATTGTGGAAATCCTCTTTTTCTTATGGAAACCACACGCTAAGGCTTATTTGAGGTTTGTACAATGCAATGTATGAGATGTTAAAGACCACAGTGGACTCTGGACCATTCAAGCACAGCATCATGTCTGCTCAAAGCTGCCATCTTTTCTGATATCTGATCTCCAAAGCCATCCAATTTATCTCAAATGGTTGTGAACAATTCTTAACCACTAATTCTTGTAGATGATTACCCATCAAGCTTTGCAAGGATTGGTTAACCACAGAGAGACCATTGAGATGGGAAATTCTTATCGGCCATAAATCATTTATGCTATCGAATCGGGATTCACCAGTTATCAACCATCATTTAACGGTTCTCATTTTGATTAATGTTGGTTTCTGATTAGTGTAACCCCTCCTAAAGTAATGGAAATAGATGAAACCAACAGGTAGATACTAATCAGAAACCAACATTATTTAACCAGCTAAATGAACGGTTGTCATCATGTCTATGGTTACCCGTTCACCTCAATGGTCTAACCGTCCAGTTGCAGGAGACTGAAGGGCACCGGAGGTACGTCACACGTGGCTGTCCCCGCTGCAGCGGCCTTCAACATTGGCAGCGGCTCCACCTGGAGACGAGACAGTGCTGTTGGTGGTGATGCTCCACAAACTAATGCTGGCGCTATGCGTGCATAATTGTGCATCTGTAAATAAAAATAAAAAAAATAAATAAATAAAAATAAATAAATAGATAAATATATAAATATATAAATATATATATATATATATGATACAGATCTAGACTATTGCATGAGGTATCATGATGATATACATTGTTCTACAAGTGTGGACCAATATATTTGCCAAGAATGGATGAAACCCCCGGCATGTTGCTTGTTTTGTACAGGAATGCCATGAAATCCCCCTACCCAATGACTGACTGGGTCTGTTTACCCACCCCTGAGAGAGCCAAGGTGATGGCGACAGCTTATTCGGGGAGATACCATGCAGTAGCTTTGGTGGTGAACGCTATCCATGCTGCAGCTAAGGATAAAATGACATAGTACTGCTAATGAAGCTAAACATCGGTCTTCCTCACATAGTTTTAACATTACCCAGTTTGATGCAGACCAGCTGATACAATCAAGGTTGACATATTGTACAAATCACATCTACTAGCCACTGGCTACTAAGCATGAGCAATCACTAGTATAGCAATACTGAATAATGCTTTCCTACTATGATAACATGCGCAAAAAATACCTATTATAAACCATCAATACTAATCTGGTTGGTGTTTTCAACCCCATCATGATCTTGTCTAAATTAGTCAACCAACCAACAATTTGTCAACAATACCCGGTAAAAGCATGTTAGTCAACAAACCGCTTGTTAAGACTCACCAACCACTGTGAAAATAAGAACTATCAATCAAACCTTCAACCGGTAGTTCTGTATCCGTCAGCTTGTTGATTAGTATCCCCCATCATTCAGTATTTAGTAAGGGTTACTAGCCCCCCACACACCCCTTCACAAAACCACCAGCCAGTAGTTGTTTCCCATTGTTGTTGGTTAGTATCCCTTTTCATTCACTCTTAGAACAAATTACTACCCCCCGCCAACCCCCTAGTAAAATCACCAGCCAGTAGTTGTTTAACCATTGTTGTTGATTAGTATCCCCCACCATCAAGTATTAGTGAGCACTTCTCCCCTATCATTCTCTAGTAGTACTTAGTAATGATTGTTACCCCCCCCACAAAAAAAAGTAGTGAAACCACCAGCCAGTCATCATACGGCAGCTGGTCAAAAACCCATACCCCTGGTTCCCCCATCATTAACCATTGTTTTCCCAATGAAATTGTTGGTTACTATCCTCCATTATGGTTGGTTAACTGCTTGACCCAGCTCGCCATATATAGCTGGTATATCCCCTACTATTGATACTTATCATACCCTATTATTAATCATTAACCAGCTAGTTAACCATTGTTGTTACTGGTATATCCCTTATAGTGGCTAGTTATCATCCCCTATAGCTGGCGTATAGCATCCCCTAAGCTGGTATTGATGGTTAACTGCTTGACCCAGCTCGCCATGTATAGCTGGTATATATATATATATCCCCTGTAGTTGCTAGTTATTATCCCCTATCATTAACCAGTAACCAGCTAGTTCACCAGCCATATATAGCTGGTATATCCCCTATTATTGTTACTTATCATACCCTACTATTGACCATTAACCAGCTATAACCAGCCATTAACCAGCTAGTTAAAGCACTAAGCTGGTTGGTGAACTGCTTGACCCACAGCCATACCGAGCTACCGGGTCTCCAAACCTCGATCCTCGACTTGGATCGCACATCATCCCTGCAACAAGGGGCTGCGCAAGGTGCGGTCGCAACGTCTTCCAGGAAACCAAGGGGTTCTTAACACTGGCAACCCCTCAAAATGGATGGTTTATGCCTGAAAATCACGAATTAGTTGATGGGTTCTTGAGATTTTTTCAACCCACATGAATAACAAACATGTATCAACAAACGTTTACCGCTAACCGCTTCCAACGTTTTTGAACCAGTGATATCCAGTACCAACAAGTTTTGATCATCAATCATATGTAATTCGTACGGCAAAGACCATTACCGCCATTAATCATCAACCATCACTGACCATAATAATAAACCGACATGAATCATCATCCACCACCATTACCCACAAACTTACCATCATTCACTCATTCACCATCACGAATCTGGTAATCAACTATCATGCACCATCACAAACCATGACAAACCATGGTAATACCCACAGTAATCATAAATCATCATCATTCAGCATGGTAACTCACTATTATCATTGATCATCATCATCATCATCATCATCATCATCATCATCATCATCATCATCGACCTTCATTCATGATCACCAACCATGGGAGCATTCACCACGATGAATCCACACATTCACCACACCACGTAGCGACCCTGAAACGGCGCCCCCTTCCCCCAGCTTTCGCCTCGGAGGATTGCGACGGCTGGGGCTCAAGGGGCTCAAGACCTGACGATGAAGATGTAGATTTAAGTTTTCCATATGGCTTTAGAAAGGTTGATGATATGAAAAACTTAAGTATTGTAACGTTTATGTTTTAATCATGGTGATTGACCCTTGATGATTAACCCTTGATGATGTGAGATAATAATGGTTAACAAGGGTTTATAAGGCTTAATAATGATTAAACATGGTTTGTAATGGTAGTTCCAAGGGTTTAGAATGGCGAATTAGTTAGCCATAGGGGTTGGAATGGTTAATGATATGGGTCAGAATCGTTGAGCCATATGGGTGGTTTATATGGTTTACAATTAGGGGTAAGGGTTTATTAATCCCTTGGGTAACTATGGTTAAGAAAGGTTTTAGAATGGTTTATGAATTATAAGGGTTGATAGTGGTTCAAAGCAGGGGATGATGAACAACAATCACTTTAAGTTCAAGTACTAGTGGGCAAAGACCTATTCTATAGTTAGAAAAGGGAATAAGAACCAACAAACGAACATGGACACATTTATGTTGAATTTTGTTGAATGTAGATCCAAATATATTTTTACATATGTCCAACAAATATGTTTAATGTCTGAAATACTGCAACAAGTTAATATTGAAACATATATATATATATCTGCAATAACTGCTATGTATATCAAAATACATGTATGTATGTAAACATCAAACAGCACAAATATGACACATAACAAGAAGAATCATGCAAATATCTATGCATATCAATGCATAAACTCAACTGTCACGGTCATGGATGCAACCTGATTAAGTGATCAAGCACAAATTACTTCCCCCACGCGCACACATGCTTCAGAAACCTAGAAAGTGACAACTTGCACTTACTACAGTGGTGTTCCAGTGGTAGGTCAGTAGGTCATGATTTCTCTTCTCCTCCATGAAACGAAGTCAACCATGGATGTCATCTGATATCGTTTTGCACACTTGTGTGATCCCCTCATGGATTTTGAATGAGGATTGCATTTATATCATGATGTTTTTTCTCGCGGATATTTCAACTAAAGTAGATGGTTTCACAGATTCAGATCTATGATAGCTTACCCTCTGGTAGACTATGTAACCCGGAAGTGGAAAAAAAACACCAGTAAAAGATCGTTTACCCAATGCGAATAGTGACTGTTTACCTCCAATTCATCCTTTCCCAGAGAATGATCCAGGGTAAGCCAAAGCACGACATCATGAATGGTTGATGAACCTATAGGCCAGCCACCGAAGCAACCGGCTTCCCCGCTTGCTGCCTGAGGAGAATCAGGGCCCTGGCGATGAGGTCAGTGGCGAACATGGTCCCCGGTTCACTGGCTGAACCTATGTTTAATGGTTAACATAGCTAGGGATCATAAGCAACAACCGTAGGGAATAGACTAAGTATAGATGGTGGTTTCTTAAGATTGTAGCACCCTCATAATGGATGGAATTTACTACTGCAAATGATCAATATTGGATGATTTTGGGGGAACCCTGTTATGAGAAACACACAAAGAACCTATGATTGGTTGACAAAATTGGTTCACAGCTACTCGGTCAATGATGACTCACAAGATTGGGAAACCAGTTAAGGCTTGACGACAAATACTCCATGACATGCCCAATAATGGTTAACAAACAAGGATTGATGGTCAACCAATGCGGGTTTATAATGGTTGATTCATAATAATTAATATATAATTGATTCACAATAATTGCCAACAACATTTGAATCAAGATCTGAAGGAACAGCGGGTTTGGGATCGCGGATTCTTGTCCGGACACGGGCTGTATTGATTAATTAACATCTTTTGCTTGGTTCTCCTAAGGCCGCCTAAGGCCACCCAAACATGAATGCCACTGTGCGGCTTCAGCTCTGCATGTTGCTACCCCTGTAGCTTGTTGATCCATGAGTTTCTGCACCGACAGAAGGGTAACTATCAGACACGTGTATGGTAAGCTTTCCACTATTTATGGCTACAATTGTTCCCCAAGAGCCGAATCACAGTGGATTATGCGTTTCAATTCATCTACATCTATATAAATATCTACCATTATCTAGCTAAAAAAGATCAAAGTATAATTGCACACAAATATCATAGGTATACTGATACCAGTCATGGTTGCTTATGGTTGCTAATGCCCAGCAAGTTTTTTCTCACCCCCAGTTCGCCTCTGGAATCTCCTGCAGCGGCAAATCCTCAAGATCCTGGCCGTCATCGCCAGTGTCTCACACTGGGTACCCATGGCTGGTGGTTGGATCATCTTGGCCTCGGGTTTCTCAGGTTTATACTGGCCTGTGGTTTCTCAGGTTTTCTCAGGTTTTCTCAGGTTTTTTCAGGTTTCTCAGGTTTCTCAGGTTTCTGTGACCTTGGCCCTGAGAACGTGAAAATGCGTGGCAACGACCTGCCAATCAACTTCGGAGGTGTCGCGCCAACCATTCCCTCCTCCATCTCACAAACTGGTTGGTAGGTGGCGGGGTCCACCATGAGAAAATCAGCAAATGAAGCACTCAAAGATTTCAGGTGTACATGAAACCTCACGAATTGATGGAAAAATGGTAAGTAAAGAACCAACCGGTTTCGGGGTCGAACCATGGAAGTCTATTCGGTTGGTGTATCCAAGTTGCTGGTTGCAACCATGGACTTTGCATCTATGAGTTCCATGGGATGCTGGTCTGGGTTGGGTTCAAGCCTTCAAATTGGCTTCCCAAGAAGTAACCCCCAAACGCTTCTTACTGCATCTTATATCCAATCAACGGGTGAGAAGGGCAAGGGGGAAAGGGGGTTAATCCTGAAGGGGAGGAGGTAATATGTTGACGTTCAGAACTCATCCTAAACTCATCCTTCAAACTCGCAATTCACGAAGTGTCTTAACGATTGGACAGTTCTCCCGGTGAGGCAACTAGCTTAGCGTCATGCAGCAGGAGATACGGATGCGACATCATCAAAACTTCAAGATACCTGCACTTGTTTCCATCACTTCGAATCAAAATAGTGCGATGTATCGCAAAGGTTGGGGCACACGAGTTCGACATTGCATTCGAATCCGCTGTTGCAGCTCCGAAGGGCGGCTAAACTATATAGATTCCGTAAGCTCAGGTTCCGGGTGAATCTTGCGGAAGGGGAGGCTGCCAACGAAAGCTTCACTGTTCCTATATGGCTATGGATCAATATTAAGCAACCAACTAATGGGGGTTAACCACCAACAATAAGAGGGAAAACAATGATTAATGATAGGGGAACCAGGGGTACGGGGTTTTGACCCACAGGCATATGGTTAGTACTGGTTCATACTGTTGACAGTTCAGTTGCTTCATTGAAAGCTGCCAACAAAACCTTCCTGTTTATCCACCAGTTGAAGACCTTCCCTGCTCAACAGGTTACTGGTTGGTGGTTTCAACCTCTATGAAAAATATTAGTCAACCAACCAATTGTTAATGAACAATAGGGAAATACAAAATGTCAATCAACCACCAACCAGAATTCATCAGTCACTGTTAGCCTTTCATCTATCATGAATTTACCATTATTAACCACTTTTGACCTGGTTATTAACCACCTGGTTATCAACCACCTGGTTATCAACCACCTGGTTATTAACCACCGGGCTATCAAACCACGATTTAATGGAGGTTAGCCAGCTGAACCTCCCGGCTGTCTCCTGCGACAGGATGGCGTCACTGTCGCTCTCCTGTGGGGCTCTCTGGGGTTCCTTGTCCTGGCGAATCAGGCGTTCCCAAAGGCCCTGGCCAGCAGCAGCGGGTGATCATAGCTGTAGGGTACCTGTGATTGGTAGATGATCAACAGATCTTTGATGGGTCAGGACTGATGTTCAACAAATGTTTGGGTTCAAGTCGTGATATGACAGGGCAACTGGTATTGCTTCAAAACATTTCATAACAAGTTGACATCAACCAGTTCATAACTGGTGCGTGTGAGTAGCTGGAGCCCTTAAGAGCCGGTTGCCCCGGTGCGTGCCTCCATGTCTGGTAGCTGTGCTTGCAGCTATCCAGCTTGGGTGGTGTGTGGGCAGAACTTGGTGAATCACAGGTTATGAGCCCAAATGTGACCGTTGCGTGGCTTTGATGTCCGCTGGGAATGCTTCTTGCATGTGTGGTGAAGCTGGGAGATGTGCGGTGTGGTGCAGGGCCTGTTCGACAAAGGAGTTGGAGGGCGAGTCTTTGCCTCAAAAAGCGGGGGACGTTGTGGTCTCAGAAAACAGGGGGCCGGTGCAGTTCATCAGCGAGAAGTTTGGCGTAGGGTTTGGCGAGGCGCCTAACAGTTGGTGCGGTGGCTCAAGCCCAACGGCCTCTGCCAGATTGCACACATTGCACTCTGCATGCTTGAGCTGCAGAGTGGGGGGAGTGCGTGTGAGTAGCTGGAGCCCTTAAGAGCCGGTTGCCCCGGTGCGTGCCTCCATGTCTGGTAGCTGTGCTTGTAGCTATCCAGCTTGGGTGGTGTGTGGGCAGAACTTGGTGAATCACAGACTGGTATAACGCAACTGGTATTCTGCTTATATCAACAAGTCGTGATATAACAGGGCGACTGTGAGGTGGGTCAGGACTTTGGTGAATGCGCAGCCTGTTCACGTCAGCCTCTTTATGGAGATGTTCCAACACCTTGCGGCACAGCCTCCAGGAGTGGCAAGTAAGATGAGTTCCAGCACTGGTTTTGATAGATATAATATTGAGAGATACGATCATATATACACCTGGACCCTCGAACGTACCTTAAATTTCTGCCTCACACACAAACGACCCTTCTTTTGGAACCTCGTACCTGGAATTCATGATTCGAACCATTATTTTCAATTCGAGCGTTTTTCAACAATTAGGATCAACTAGGTCAACCTAACTTTCTCTGAGCCCACCGGTGCAGTGATGTGCACGCCGCACGTGAAGCCTGGGCCGTGGCTCAGCCAGCTGCTGGGGGTGAGGCGGCTGTGGACATCATGTGATGTTGGATCCCATCTTAATCAAATAAACAGCATTCTAAATCATCTAGCCAATAACATGACAGTGTTGGCTCGGCACATGCATCATATCACATCCTTTTCGGAGAGACTTGGGTTTTTCATAACCCTCCATCATGTGGCAACGGTGGCTCTGCGGAAAGCTGGCACTCCTGGCTGGTTACTGGCTGCCAGCTGCCTTGCTTCGGGATGTTCGGGGTCAAGCAATTGTCTTGGTGATCCATTAAATTTGGCAATTGTGATTGTATCTTGGAGACCATTTTATCTGGTCTGTTTTTCATCCAGCTCACTTTCAAAACAAAACGGCTCTCATTCCAGCTGGCTGGCTCAGACTTAGCTTTGTCTTTGGTTTGGCGCTAGGGGTGTGTGCCATACGTGGACGACATGTCTGCAGCTGGTGAAGCTGGCAGTCCTCCCAAGGGAGTCCATCCAGTGGTGCTAGACTGGGAGAAGGTTCCATGGGTCAAGGAGAGAGGTGGCAACGGAGATCTAGTCATGTTCCGTTGCGCTCAGCAAGAGGATGATGAACTTACTCGGAAAGATTTGCTGAACAACAAAGAAGTCCTTGCACCAGTTCTCAAGCATATGGGTATCTTGGTAAGCATGACTATGGGCTGACTACGGGCTTGGTTTAATGTTCTAGATCTCTATATGCGGGTCACCTGTCTCAGGTATGCGTCCTGCAGTGACTGCTTTGGTGAATGTGGTGGAAGAATTCTTTTGGCGCCGCCGGGATATCTTGAAGAAACCCATGAAAGGTATCTTGGATGATTTTGGACCATACTATGACCCATAGCCAATCACAGACATAGAATATACACATAACATTTTCCTTATAGAAATCAGCTGTCAATCTCCAACTGCCAGAATTCTGTGAGCCCGCACTTAGGTGCCGAGCTTCGCATGCAAGCCTGGGCATTGCGGAGATTGGTGTCGGTGTTTGGGCGTTGTGCCCGAAGGCCACACGTTCCCCGTGAGAGAAACATGAGGGAGCTCTATATTGAGTCTGGCATTCCCTTACCAGAGCCAACTGGAACAGATCCAGGTACCTAGCCTTGAAAAGAGAAAACATAAAACAATTAAATCTTTTAGTAGTGAATTTCAACGGTGGCAATCTTTCTCATGATCTCTTGCATGCCATTCTCCCACTCCATCGGGTTTAAGGACCCCTTGGAAATGATGAACCTCATGATGATGATGGTGACGAGGGCTGGGCTTGGGAAGCGGAAGAGTCAGAGCAAGGGGAAGATGACCCTGTACTTCCAGATCCCGAGAGTGTCTCCAAGGATTGAGCATGATAAGCTTTGTGATTATTCTGGATTCCCTTCATTAATCAATCTTCCCCGCTTCTGCCACCTGCACTTCAGGAGATTGCTGAGTCTGGCGCCGCAAAAGCAAAGTCTGAGGTGGAAGGCCGGACCTTGTTCGGTGCAGGTGTCATGCACATGATTGTCTCCCACACGTTCAGGAGCTCCGTCGGAGGTAACGAACCCATCCACTACTGCCAACCCCGGCTCCTTGGCTATGAAATACGACCACTGATAGAATTGGCCTATTTGATGTTGCCCTTTTATCATTAATGGATTCACATCGCAAGATCTGCCCAGGTTTGGTTGGGACTTCACCTTCAACGAGTATGGGGACTCCTATGTCCCCCCTCTCTGATGTGTCTTTGGCACAGCACCGACTACGCTTGATGCCTGACAAGAAAGCCTTTGAATGTACTATTTGCCGACTTGTGGCAAGTGATTTTGAAACTCTTCACGCCATTCCATGTGGGAAACCAGTGGACACTGAACTCCAAGAACAGCGTCAGAAGTTACAGCGTTTGAAGCAGCTTCGAGAGAGAGAGAGTTATCTGCAATCGTGTGTCAAGAAAGAAGCTTCTCCCCAAAAAGCATCGAGAAAGCCAACTCCGTTGCCACGAGCCGACTGTTTGGGGCCTAGTTTTTTGGACTTAATATCGATTTGACTCGCTATCATGATGCATCACGCCCAGTTTGAACTTCCAAAGTACCCCCAGTGTAGCTTTTCAGATCATTCCAGATCATCCAACTTAGGTCCTGATCAACTCGAGACACTTTCATTGGCAGCAGGATCACCGATGGAGGACATGATTTTCCGATACCTTGTCAATCTTTTCAGAATCATAGTTCAACAAATAGATTTTAATACAGCAGTCACTGCCATGCAGGACCACAGCACTTGGAATGGACAGCGGCTTCCAGACACACCTTCAGCAACTGACTGCCCAAAGAGCATGTCTCCCGAGCCCAAGGTACACGCTTTGGGGTTCTTTGTGCATCAAGCGGATCGCTGGGCTCTGGACCTCTTCAAGAAGGTCAAGGATTGTGGGATGGCCTCGGCATTGCAACATTGCATTGTCCATAGCCAAACTGGGAGATCCTTTCGTTTTCATGCTCATGGCTTGGTGGGTGAACCGCAACAAGATGACTTTCCTCTTCGGGTGATCTTCGAACCCCATGCCTCTGCAGCTAACTTCAAAGATATGGATGTGCAAAATGAGGAAACCATCAAAGAAATCGAGAGTAGCATCAGAAGCAAGTTGATCCCAATGTTGGAATCGGAGGGGGTTTTGAAGGAAGGAGTGGCACCATCATGCAAGACTGAGTTCGCAAAAGCTGAAGAGAAAGCAGCAGCTGAGCAGAAACCAGCAGCGAAGCAGACACCAGCAGCTGAGCAGAAACCAGCAGGTGAGCTAACCAAGCAAGTTGAAAAGCCTGAGACCCCCAAAGAGACATCTGACACCAAAGGCAAAGCCGATGACTCGGATGTGATCGTCGAATCTTTGACCCCTTTCACTCCCAAGCAATCCCAGGTGATTGACTTGGATGAGGCCAATGATGCAGCACTTTGGTTGCAAGATTCCCAGGTTCCGCCCGACGGCCCAGTTGGATCTTGCGAGGATGCAATCAATGCAGCAATGGAGGAAGAAAAGAAACCGCCTTTACGGCGTCAAAGAACAAAGGGACCACCTTCTAGCTCCACTAGTCTGAACCTTCCCGCTGGTGCCGAATCACTCGGATTTATTGCCCCGGGTGATCAAGTGAAGGCAACAAAATCAAAAGCAAAAGGCAAGGCAAAGGCTGAGCCATCTGGTCACTCTGCTCGTGGCCGTGGCCGTGGAAACAAAGGTCGAGGTCGAAGTCGAGGACGAGGTCAAGGTGAGTCAGGGAAGGAGGATGAGATGGCTGAGCAGGAGGGAGGTGAAGAAGATCATGGTGTAGAGGATGAAGAAGATGATGGAGGTCGCATTGTTGTACCCAAAGCGAAGGTGAAGGCTAAAGCTAAAGCAGTTCGAAGCAAGAAGACTGAGGTACATGACGAGAAGGAGGAGGGTGAAAACAATGATGAAAAGGAGGAAGAGGAGAAGAAGGCTGAGGAGGTTGAGGTGCCAAAGAAAAGAAAAAGGAAGTCGAAAGCAGGCAAGAATGCTGATGAGAAGGATGCTGGCGCGGAGAAGGAGGTGGAAGGACCAAAGAAAAGGGTGCGGCGCAATGCTCATGAGAAGGACGTGGGCACGGAGAAGGGGGTGGAAAGACCAAAGAAAAGGACTCGCGCCATTGCCTTCAAGAGACCAGATCTATGGAAAGAGCTTCCTTCGCCATCCGAGAAGATTGAAGAGGCATCAGGAGATGAGGAGCCAAAGGCAGCAAAGACTAAGAAGTCAAAGGCAGTAGAGACTGAGGAGTCAAAGGAGACGAAAAGACAGACACAGCCAGAGCCAAAGGTGAAGGCAAAGGCAAAGGCTAAGGCTGCGAACAGACCCAAGTTGACCGAGGAGGAGAAAGCACGAAATGCCTTGCGATCCCGAAAGTGTGTAGCTTATGGAAAGGCCTACAAGCAGCACCTCCATGAGGGAGAAGAGTTTGCCCGAGCGAAAGCCAAAGAAGCTACTTGTCACAACAAGAGCAATATGTATTGCTCACAACCGTGGATGTTTTGAAACACAAAGTTGATCAAGAAAAATCATCATACTAAAGGTTATAATCATCCTTTACCCTCAAATTGCTTCAGCCATGCTCAGGCCTACGCATCGACCAACTGAATGGGTGGCCCTGCGATCCTCCGTGGATCGACTGCCGTTTTGATTGAGTGGTGCACTGCATCAATCGGATTTGGATCTAGAGTTTCAAGGTTGAAGGTCAGTAGGTTTGCCTATGTTACCCAGCCACTAACTCACGACAAGTGAAACTGTGGGCTTTTCTCGATCGTGTTCAAATCATGATCGAACGAGTTGAGCTGAGAGTTCACCACGATGTTGCAAAAACTGATGTCTCAGTGAAGTTCCTCTCACTGACCCCATGTGGGCTTTGGTTAGGAAACCTAGTCGATGTTTTAGCCTGTATAGCCTTGACAGCTTCCCACTGCAAGTTCCTTCCCATCACTCTTGTGAGCCCTGTGTCTCTGTAGTATCTGAGATGCCAGGCTTTGTCCTTGGAGTGATCCTGCAATATGGCTTGGGTGGCACGGGCAAGGCTGCAAGGTGCCAGCCCACCCTTCGCTGCAGCAGCTTTGGGGAGTGTTGGTGCCGATGTGTGCAGCCCACATTGTATTCAAGTTAGGGTTTTGTCATCTAGTTGAAAGCAGCCCAGTGCCTTTTCAGTCTCAAGCTTTCATCAGCTGCCGTTCTATAGTACGCGATGGCCGGTAGATCCATACCCTTCAACCTCATGCGAATGGGTGCTCCAAAAGCCTTGGTTGCTTTGGCCACTGGACATAACTTATGCAAATCATATGCAACATGTGTTTGCGCATCATAGTGATATGATCCAAGATATTCACTTAAGATATGATTGGTTGTATGGTGTAATCAGGGTAAAGGAAGACACAAAACATGGACCCATATGTGCGTGATCCCCCACAACATCAGCCACCTGGGGTCTTACTACTTGGATGGTGCGACTTCGAAGTTGGAGGACCTTACGCGTTCTTCGAGGTTTTCAGTGGGAAAGGTGCAGCCACCAGAGTATGGCACCGTGCTGGCTATCCATGTGCCAGCTACGATTGGGATTACCACCATCGAGGAATGGACTTCTTGAAGCCTGCGGGATTTGCGTTTCTAGCTCCTACATTATTCTTTGGTCTAACATGGTCTAACCCCAGTTCTGAAATTCTTAGCTTCATCATCCAGTGAATCTGCAAGCCTTCCCTGGAAACTATCCGTGCCGAGGTTGGCGGTCCTCACAGTGATGAACATGATACCCAATGGCCTCGTCCTCCTGGCGCCGCAATGCTCCAGCTGGGTGGTAGCTTCCCGGGGCACAAGCCGGAGAAGCATCATCAACCCAATGGGCTTTACTGGGTATGATTTCGTTCGTCACGGAAACCAAATGGTGTCGAGGCTAGGATTGGGAACAATGATTAAAAAAGTACCATTCCCATGGGTACTTTGTCACAAGTATCAAGTTCCCTATAGGATGGTATTGCTACTCATCTTGGTGATGTTTAGTTGTTGCTTGGTTGCTTTTTCCCTGTCTGTTGCAAAATTTAAAATAATATGAATATGCGCAGGGCGCCTGACATGGACAATGAACATCCAAAGTAAACTTGGTACCATACAAATAATAGGTGACAGAGTGCATTTCATGACTCCGGCCGGCATAGTGTTGGCTCTGAGAGATTCAAGCATCCGTTCTTCCTGTGGTGAGAGCCATGGAGCAGAAACTTTTTCTGCTGGAAGAGGCAGCGATTTTGTCGTCGCTGTCCACGGAGGTCGTCATTTTTTTTGACGACATGACAGACAAGATCGAAGCTTCAGCGGAGCTGCAGCAGCGCCTGTGCTTGACCCCCGCTGAGCTCAAAGCGGGCGAAAAGGTCTTAAGGAAGATCCAGGACCGTGTGCATGACCTGAGGGCGGACTTGCACAATGAACTGGTTGCTGAAAGCGGTGGCCGCCTCGCAGCCGCCTCGGGTACCACAACAGAAGTTGGCGCTGGACTTGGCCAAGTTCCTGCCGAAAGAGCAGGTCAACCTGTGCCAGCTGTGGCAAAAACGTCTGCTGCTTCGCAGCTGCCTTTGGAACCGGTGGCTGAACCCGCGCAGGAACTGCAGACCTTGGACGGTCTTTGGGATGCTGCTTCCGCAAGCAACCCGGGTCCGTTCGTGTTCGAGAGCTGCTTGCTGCCCAATGCTGCAGCTCGGCAGTCTGAGGGCGCCAGCGGCGGCGGCGAGTGATCTCAGAGAGGTGGATGCGCTGAGGTCTCGAAGCCTGGCGCCTGCAATGCCTTGCTGGCATCTTGATGCCTACGGGCAGAGTGTGCCTCCGGGCACTTGTGCTTGCGGGCACCCTGTGCCTACGGGCACCCAGTGCTTTCGAGCACATAGTGCCTACGGGCACCCAGTGCCTGCGGGCACCTAGTGCCTGCGGGCACCCAGTGCCTGCGGGCACCTAGTGCCTGCGGGCACCTAGTGCCTGCGGGCACCCAGTGCTTCCGAGCACTCAGTGCTTACGGGCACCCATTGCCTGCGGGCAACTTGTGTCTGCGGACACTTGGCATTGTTGCGCCGCCGGCTTGCGTAGACCTCAGCCTCTTGCGTCTGTCTAGGATTTTTTAAAAATTTAAAGCTTGACCGCCTGTTGCCTAAGCCTGCCCAAAAAGGGCGACCTGGAGTCCGTGTGGTGGTTTGTGGCATATCATAATAATTGGTTTGCAAATGTGATGGTGGGGCCCCGTGGGTGATGATTGCCACTGGCAGCTCTTGGCGAACGGGCTGGTCAGGGCACCCTAATGACTTGGTTCCAAGCAATGTGGCTACCTGTGGGGCTTGTTTGTTTTTCATTGTTGAACTGGAATAAATGGGATCAACAGCTCCAAAGCCATGGGCACATGGACCGCCCTTCAAACTTGTCCAGCAACATGTGACAAAATTAGGTTGACATGGTGTGGCCACTGTTTCTGGCCACCATTGGAGACTTTGAAAATTGAATTGGATTCCCGGCACTGCAGCCATTTTGGCTCAAGAACGTGTCCGCGTCTCCGATGGGAAAGCCCAAGGGCACGAAGCCAACTTTGCTGCCAGCACGGTTGGTTCGACAGCACCGGCAGTCTTGCAAGATCAAGTCTGGCAGGTGTGGGCTGTGTCGTTGGGCCGATTACAATGCCCAATGGAAAGCTCAGCTGCAATCCTCCTGGCCATATGTGTGTTTGCGAGGTAAAGTGGCCAGAGTAGGCTGCTCCATCTGCGCATTGGCTGAAGCGGGTGGTTGTTGGGCAGGCTTCGAGCAGAAGCCCTTGGAGCTGAGGCTTCATCACTTCAAGCGCCATGAAGCGTCAAAGGCACACATTGCAGCTTGTTCTTTGCAAACCGGGGCGAATGCTTCTCAGTGGGCGCCTCCGATAGAAGAATTCCAAACGTCCTTGAAGCGAATGCGTTCGGCAGGCAGCGCACGAGATTCGGGTGTTTGTTCCAACAAAAAACAACAAATTCGATGGTGTCTGAGCGAGGCGACTATGGAAATTGGACGAGAGACCCTGCAGGCAGCTGCCTCCATCGCGCTGACGCGTGATGAGAGGAAAGGCAGGCTTCTAGTTCGCTGGAGAGCCTGTGGCCATGACTTGTCTGCATCCTCCGGGGTGCTGGGCTTTTTGCCAGTCGAAGGCTTTGCCGATGATTTGGCCGACCGCCTCAAGGAAGTCATTCAACTTTACTGTCGCCCAAAGACGGGTGTTCCTCGAGGGTTTCGCGCGCCGTCTGCTGAAGATGCGCAGGCAGCTGTGGAGGAAAGTATTCGAAATCAGACGAGCATACTGGTCACCGATGCTGCGCCTGCCGAACTTTTGTCGTCTGCTTTGGCTGCCGGTCGAAGACCATATGCCCGCACGGGGAGTTCGGAGAAGTACCTTCGGGCTGTGAAGGTGATCGGTCGCGATGCGCCGCACGCGACCACACGCTTGTTGAAGCGTCCTTTTCAGGCCTCTGCGGAGCTGAATGCGCTCATGCAGGAGTTCATCTCAGGATGTGACTCCGTGGCGCAGAAGATTTTTCACAGTCCACTCTATACTCAGTGGTGGAAGGAACTGGTGAAAGAGGACAGCGACGGCCCAACAGCACTCAGTGCAGCCAAACATCGATTCGCGTCGTTTCTGCAGCCGCTGAGTCGTCTGACAGACAATGTCCACGCGATGATCAAGCTTTGTCATAAGATCGCGTTGATTCGTGGGGAGCAAGGTGACTGGGCATCGAAGCTGCTGCAAACGTGCACTGGGCGAAAAATCCTTTTGCTAGCAATGGCAACGGATGCTTGCACGACTTGCAACGAACTGACGCGCGCGCTGGACGATGAGCAAGCCGACGTGAGTCTGCTGAATGCTCGTTGTCAGCACTTCGCGCTTTCAGTCCAAGCTCTCTTTGTGTCCGAAAAGGTTTGGACGCTACCGACATACACCAAAGCTCTGATTGACAAGTTGAATGCGGAGCCCATATGCATCATGCATCAGGGCACAGCAACGCAGATCAGCATCACACATGGAGATCGCGTCTGGGCTTGCAAGGTCATGAAGGCACACTGGAATTAAATTGTTCATTTTTCACAGTCGGTCATGTTGTTTCTTGAATGTCTATAAGTGTACATTTACTGTAGTATGTTTGATTCACTTGTCTTGCCCAAACTTCGCAGGACTGGGTCTTCTCTGCAATGACGGTGCTGGAGGCGGAGTTTCCAGCTTGGCACGTCGTGGGCTGCTTTGACGTCTTTCATTTGAAAGGCGAGATGCAGACTGCCAAGAAGCGAGGATGCACAGTCGATGATTCATTGACTAAATTGGCCAAAACCTTCGGCGTCGATGCGAAGCAGTTGCGTGACGAATTTGTCTCCATTTTTCCGACAGCGCAAGCTGTCCAGAAGAGAAGTGGTCTTGACAATCGGGCTGCTTGGTCAGGGGCAATCAAACATCTTGAAGGACGCGCCAGCTTACGGAAGAAGTATCCAGCATCTGCATTGAAGAAGGCGGGACATCTCTCTACTATTATTAATTATATGACATGAGTGTTGTGTTCAAAAAAACTTGTTATTATGATAATTCACGCATGACATTTGCCGTACATGCCTCCCAGGTCCTGACTGCCTACATTGCTTGGACTACAGCAAGTTCTGGCTGCGAGCAAATGTTTTCGCAGCTGAAGCGTTCGCCCGCAGAACTGGCAAGCTCCCTGACTGAAACAGATCGCCGTCTCGCTGTGGTGGTTGGCAGCGACCCTGCAATCGAGAAAGAGGTCATCGAGCGGGCCAGGAGGTTGTATGGTGAATTGCTTCCTTCCGGACGTTGCCGGACGTCTGTGCGTGCCACTCGAATCGATGCTGGTCGGCCTGGACGTCTGAAACCGGCCTCCAAGCAAGCGTGGATTCGGGCTCGCAAGGAAGCTGTGGACAAAGCGGCTAAAGAAGAAGAAGAACTGATCACACCACCAAGAAGGCAACCGGCAGACCCACTGCCTGCAAGCCTCGAGAAAGAAAGCCGAAGACAAGTTGCATTAGAGAGGAAGCGGAAAGCAGAAGCCCTTCTGGAGGGCACGTTGCTGGAAAAGGAAATCACCCCAGACTTGGAGGACGAAGTGCTCCAGAAGAACAGAGTGGATGCAGCCAACGATCGCCTCCGGGCTCGCAAGTGCGCAAGCATCACCGGGCAACTGGAGGTGCGAATGCAGAAGCAAACGTCCGGTTGGGCGTTGCAAGGTCTTCCCGCTCCTGCGATTCTGCTGGGAGTCGCATCAGCGAGCGCAGCCAAAGCGAAGCTCCGTGAGGTCGGTGTTTCTACGTTTGTGGAGGACTGTCTAATATTATTAGAGATTGTTTGAGTAGAGTGATTTTAATTAATTTTAATGACATAATGTTTTGATATTCCTATCAACATCTGGCTGCCAGGACCTGCGACAAGCCAAGCTCCTCGTGGTTCCGACATCTCTTGACACGATCGGCAGGGCGCAGGTGGCCTTCGCAGCCATCATGGGATGCGCCATTGTGTCTGAAACCATTCTATATGGACACGGCGGCTTGAAGATGTCTTTCCGCCCGGGCATCGACGTGAAGGTTCGCGTCTTTTGCACTGACGCATTCAAGGCAGAGGCGCCAGGCCTCACAGCATTATTGCGTCAGGCATGTTCAGTTGGACATGGGTGGCGCGCAGTCACACAGGGGGAAGCTGTCAAGAAAGACGGCTGGAAATGGGGATTAGTCTTGCGCGGCAAGCACGAGGAGTTGCCAACCTCCAGGAGCAAATGCAAATTCTTGCAGTGCTTCACAGGAGATGAATTTGTGTCTTGGGCGACGAAAGAGTTTGTCTTGGAGACACAGAGCGCTTGGGTTAAAAAATCCTGAGCAACAACACCGTGTGCACGGTGCGGGGGAAAAAAAGGATTGCTGGTTTTCACTGGCTGGTCTGGATGGAGCACTATCCCGAAATAATTGTAAACAAAACCTGTCATATGATAATAATAAGTTGATTCTCGGATATGTTCCATTGATTCTTATTAATTAATCTGATGACTGCTATTAATTTTTCGGCTCAAATGCGCCCGTGCTGTCGCTCCGGAGTCGTTCAGTGCAATGGGCAAGACCTTGGTAAGAAAGAAGCCGGCTGTCGCCCACAGACCAGGTGCCTTTGCGCAAGGCACGGCCGCGCTGAGACGCCAAAGCGAGCCGCCTCAAGTTGTGAAAGACATCAACTCTTTGACTAAGACCTGGAAAACTCGCTTGGGTCAGTGGAGTCCGCATCGTCCTGGGTGTCAATGGACGTTAGCGTCCGACTGCGCAGGATATGGCTCAGAACTGCTGGCCTTGCGCTTGCTGGGTGTGCATAAAATGGTGAAGTCTAGGATGGTCTGCGAGAGCTGCCCCTCCAAAAGGAGATTGCACCAAGCAATGTCCCAGGCTTGTGGTGTGAGCGCAGACGCGTGCATCCGCGTCGAAAACATATTTGAACGCAAGAACGCAGAAGCTCCATCGGTGGACTTGTACTGCGCGGGTTATCCTTGCCCGCCATGGTCTCGTTTGGGTAAGAAACGCGGGACAGAGGACATGCGTGGACAGGTGACGCTGCATGGCCTGCACTATGTGGCCTCTCGGCGTCCCCGCATCCTCTTGCTTGAGCAAGTAGCCGCTCTGTTGGATAAGAAATACACGCAAGCTTGGGACTTCATTCGCAAAGTCTTGACAAATTTGGACTATGACTTTTCTTTCCAAGTGGTGAACACAAGAGAGCTGGGGATTCCCCAAAGTCGTCCGCGTCTGTATGTACTCGCTGTCTGCAAAGAGTCACTGGTCAAGCCCATTGGCTTCCCAGAAGCTCGTGCGGACAAGCCGGATTTGCACTGGTTCATTGACAAAACCAGCCGAGGAACAGAAAAACTTGTTCTACCCAAGTACGAACGTCTGCTCGGTTCGCAGATGTGGTCTCGTGGCTACATCTTAGACGTACAATCGTCAGAGAAATTTCAGCATGTGCTGAAAAATTGCGCTCCGTGCTTGACAAAGACACGTTGCAAAAATCACGGCTACTACATTCCCAAACTACTTCGCCGACTGTCTGCTGTGGAAATGGGCAGGCTGCAAGGTTTGCCGCTTGAGGTAATCAATGCCTTGAGAGCTGCTGCGGCGGCGCATGGTTTGCCAAACCATGCTTTTGAAGAAGGCGTCGGAGATGCCATGAGCATCAATGTCTTACAGACGTTGCTGCGTCGTTGCTGCGATGCTGGTGGTCTCACGGCGTTAGGACGTCGTCGAGATTATTGGCTAGATTGCCCCAAGGACAAGTGTCACCAATTGAGTGACAACTTATGGAAGAGGTCTCAATGACTTCCCTTTACGAAGCAGGACGCTGGCGAGGAAAAAAGCTAGTCATCGCTTCCCTTACCCGGGGCTGGTCTGTGTCAACTTTGGAGTGTGGCCACTGCGGGTGCACCCTCCCACCCTCCTTACTCGGGGCTAGCCTGGGCCAACCATGAATAAGACAACTGTGTCAGTGTGGTTTGCAACCTCCTTACCCGGGTTCGAGTGACTCTAGTACAAGTGTTTATTAGACTTTACCCCCAGGTTGTCGATGTTCTTCTCTCTTGTCTCGGGTTATGTGGCATCAATTTTTTCTACAGTGATGATGATATTAAAATCAATAATATAAGTCATTATCGGTACTCGATCATTCATGTCTGACTACAATTGATGAGGATAGTTTAATAAATAGCGAACTCTGAAGTATTCGCCTTGGTCATCGTCGTCGTTGCTTGTGTCTGATGGCTCTCACCCTTCCGCTGCCGTTTTCCAACTCACTCCGCCAAGGGTGGAGCTGGGGGGCGCTGTTTGCGCTGCATGGCAGAGGCTGAGGCTAGGACCGTGGTGGTTGTCAGTCGTCGTCCTCGTCGTCGTCCTCCCTCGTTTCGTCGATCGTCGTCGTCGTGCTCTTGTCCCTGGCCAGGCAAAAGAAGACTCCGCGGGGGTCACAGGCGCTGCAGAGGGCACTCCGGCCGCCACGGAGGG